>ML109605.1:0-59008 GCA_003697995.1 Taxidea taxus jeffersonii | reverse complement strand
ATAATTTATAGAATAATAAAAGCATACAATTTAGAAATATAATTCATCAAGTTTCAAATTAGTGTTTGTTATACATCTAGGACTCCTTGAGATAAAAGATAAATAAACAAACACATACACAAACATACTAATTAGGTCTCATAAATCCTAGAGTTGAGAATTGTTGCCATCTACGTTTTTCTTTTTTTGAAATTAAGAACTCCAGTAAAAAAAAAAATCTTCCAAACTAACTGTGTTATGTAATGTGGAAAAGAAAAACAAACCTGGTTAATTCTTTCCAAAGATTTTTCAGTACCTGTAGTTAAGAATAAATTTGCATATTTTATAATAGTTTTTTGTCATTACTGCAAATAGCCTCAGATGGTTATAACCTACCCTGTTGCTCATAAAACCCATTTGATGTGTGTTTATCACTTGCTCTATAAGTAGATTCTCATTTCTGATTGTTCCTACCATGGTTATAAAATATACTATTATAACAGTTCTTAAACACACAGTAGCAGTATAAAACAGTACTTTGGTGGATATTTAAACAATTTTAATGTTGAGACAAAATAATATAATGTTTTACCCATATGTTGAATGTTCCTAAAAACATAACCCCCCCAAAAAAAAATCAAAAGCCCTCACACCTGAAAATACCCCAGATTCTTTTAAACATGCTCGGACTTATGAGTAATTCCACCACCAGTCAAATCATGGCATTAGACAAGAAGGAGATAATTCATGTGTGATTGTATTCTCTAACATCCATTGGTTCAGAGCTGAGAAAATGAATAACAATTTCAGATCTGGTTCTGTGACATCTATGACTTCCATGCAGTAAGAAAAGAAGAGGAACTTATCAAATAAACTTTGAGGTCCATTTGTTTGTCCTGCTCCAACATTTTCTATATAGTTAAATTAACATCCGTTGTATTATCAATAAAAATGTTATTTCTGTTTTTACTCATGACCTACCTTTCCTCCTTGTCAATGATAACCTTCAACATCTAAATAACTAATGTTAGATATTGACATTTTGACTTTTGTGAAAAAAATTTTTAAATGTCATTATGAAGTGAATTGTGTGAAATTTTTATTTGTAAGTTAAATATTTAACATAAGAGCATGGAGAGTTTTAGAACATTAACAGTAACATTTATATTATTTATGTAACATGAACAATGGACAAATAAATTTCAAGGCATACTTAATTCTTAAGACTGCCACAAACTACTGGGAAAGAAAGAAACATTTTATATTCATGCAGATATTCACCAACATTTTCTCATATATGTGGGAATTAATATATAAACTTGAGACAAATTTTAATAGCAATCTTCCTAAAGTTATATTCTTGATTTATTATATTTTTGTAATAGTATTATATTATTAATATGTATTACTAGATTATTCATCAGTCCAACAATTATTTTTTTAACCCTTAATATGAGTATGGATCTATGCTATACACTGAGGGTATAAAGCTCAAGATAATTTTTTGTCCTCTAGTAACTTTATTTTAAAGAAAATAAAAATAGATATTTAAATGTAATGTGATAAGTACTCTGATAGTGGATGATAGGTCTTCCAAAACTTTCTATTTGATCTGTCTTCAGTTTTTCATCTTCTTCATTTTGTTAAGATAAAATGTAGTTGAATATTTTTGTGTTTCTCTTGATCATTTTGCCATTCATAGTTGGTATACAACTTTACGATTGTATACAACTTTATGATTTTTATAAATGTACTTTAAAAAAAATCTATGTCCAATCAAGTAAGGGTAATGCAGAAAGCTAAGCATTAAGCTTGTAATAGATGGTGACACATTGTGAAAATGTGTACATATGAATGCAACAACAGCATCGACTTTTAATGTATTCCTGCTGGTAGATAATAAAGGAAGTCAGGCAGACTGATGTGCAATTGCTATTTATCCGCTCACACGTTGTTTGTAACTAAGCACAATGCCTGAGACCTTTTTTCTGCCTCACTAAATAAGTTAATCATGTAAATCAGAGGGAAATTTTTTTTAAAATATGGGTATAGTTTAAATGCAAATGATGCATTTTTCATTGCCGAGGACAAAAACAGATGTGACGATGCCCAGGTGTCAATTACAAAGCATTATCATTCTTTAGTATCTATGTGAATGAATAGAAAATTAAAAGGTCAAATTGATATATATTGTTATCTGTAGAACATGATCACCAATACAAATCATTCTGCATAATTAAAATAAGTCTAAAGGGCTCAAATGCTGTGATAAGAATTGAAAATGAGTTGCATATCATTTCTGTAAACTGCATTGAGATATTTTTGCAACCGAAGCTCAAATATGCATCATTTAGTCAATGAAAAATCCATTAACATATGTTTAGTGAGTTCATAAGCAATAAACTTGGCATGGCCAAATCCTTTTATTTTTCCCAACCCCTCAATGTTCTACACGCTTTCTACTATGATAAGCAGTTGTAGCAAGACAGGAGAGGCAACACCTGAAAAATTGATGAAGAGAAAGGGAATGAATGGAGAGGAGGCTGTAGAGATGGCTATTACAAGGCAGATAATTAAGATACTGTCTCGGGAAACATACAGGCCTGAATTCATTGAAATGTTATACTTTCATTTCCAATCAGCTCCAGATTCTTTCAAATTTTTCTTTGATTCTTTGATTAACAGCTTATTTAGACATATTTTATTTCACTTCAAATATTTGGGGACTTTTGCTTATATTCTATTTTAATCCTCTTATAGTTAGAGAATGTGTATTGTATGGTTTTAAACATATTAGATTTATTGAGACCTGTTTTGCAGCTCAGAATATGGTCTGTCTTGATAAATGTTTGATTTACACCTGAAAAGAATGTACTTTCTGCTTTTGTACAGTATTCTATAAATGCCAATTAGGTCAAGTTAATTGACAGTGTTACTCACATCTCATATGTCCTTTTTGTTTTTCTCTTTGTCATTTATTGAGGGAAGAATCTTGAAATTTTCAGCTATCATTAAGGATTGGTCTATATTTCATTGTCTTTTTACCAATTTGCTTCATGTATTTTGCTTCATTATTAGGCATATAAAAATCTGAAATTGTTATGTCCACCTAGGAAATTGACTCCCTCTTTTTGATTTAGTATTAGCATGATACATCTTATTTAATTATCTTACTTTTAACTAACTTGCATATTTATATTTCAAGTGAGTTTCTTATAGACTGTATGCAGTAGAGTTTCAGTTTTAACCTGCTCTGACAATCTCTTATCTTCAGTTGGCATTTTTAGGCCATTTACATGTACTAATGTCAATATTAACATGCTTGCTATTTGCTTTCTATTTATCTTATTTTTCTTTTGTCCTATTTTCCTTTTTTCTATTTATATTAAATTATTTTTTAATGATTCCAATTTTAGCTCCTTTTTTGACTTATATGCTGGAACTCTGGTTTATTGTTATTTTTGTGATTGCTTTAAGATTTACAGTATTCATACATCTTTAATTCAAATGATAAACCTATTTACATATAGTATGCAAATCTTCCTAAGATCACTTCCATTTCTACCATCCCAAGCCTTTGTGCTCGGGTTGTCATATGTTTTATTTCAACAATATTTTACATTCTTCAATATGTTTTTACTACTATAGTTTAAACAGCTGCCTTTTACAGAGAATTAAATAGTGCAAGAAATAAGTCTTTCTGTTTGCTCACATAGCCACCATTTTTGGGTGTTTTTCATCTTTTGTGCAGATCCAGGTTTCCACATCATTTTCCATCTGCCTGAAGGGCTTCCTCTAATATTCCTTGTAGTACAAGTCTGCTGGTTATTAAATTCAGCTTTGATATATGTTAAAAATTCTTTTTTTCACTCTAAGTTTTGAAAAAAAATTTAACTCGATCTAGAACTTTAGGTTGACAGTTTGCCCCCCCGCCCAGTACTTTAAAGGCCTTACTAAATTTCCTTCTGACTTACATTGTTTCAGCTTAGAGATTGGCTGTCATTATTGTTCTTTTCTATGTAGTATATTATTTTACTCTGGTTGCTTTCAGGATTTTATATTTATCATTTTTTTAAAATTACAGTATATTTAACATACAGTGTTATATTAGTTTTAGGTGTACAATATAGCAGTTCTACATGTTACTCAGTTTTCATCATGATAAATGCAGGCTTATTCCTCTTCACCTATTTCACCCATTCCCCCACCCACCTCCCCACTGGTAACTATCAGTTTGTTCTCTGTAGTTAAGAGTCTGTTTTTTGCTTGTCTCTTTTTTTGTTTCTCTGTTTTGTTTCTTGAATTCCACATATGAGTGAAATCATATGGTATTTATCTTTCTCTGGCTTATTCCACTTACCTTTACACTCTCTGGATCTACTTGCATTGCTTCAAATGACAATATTTCATTCTTTTCTATAGCTGAATAATATACCATTTCATATATATACAAATATATATATGTATGACATTGGACTGCTACCATAACTTGACAATTTTAAATAATGTTGCAATAAACATAGGGGTGCATATATCTTCTTAAATTAGTATTTTCATAATCTCTGGGTAAATTAGAAGGTTACTGGATCTTACGGTAATTCTATTTTTAATTTTTTGAGGAACCTCCAAACCATTTTCCACAGTGCCTACATCAGTTTGGATTCCTACTAATGGTGTACAAGGATTCTCTTTTATCAACATCCTTGCCAACACTTACTATTCTTGTCTCTTTGATACTAGCCATTCTGACTATCTCATAGTGAGATAGTTGTGAGGTGATATCTCATTGTGGTTGTGATTTGCATTTCTGTGATGATGAGTGATGTCAAACGTCTTTTCATGTGTCCCTTGGCCATCTGTATTTCTTCTTTGGAGAAGTGTCTGTCCATGTCTTTTTTTTTTTTAAGATTTTGTTTATTTATTTGACAGACAGCGATCACAAGCAGTAGAGAGGCAGGCAGAGAGTGGGGGGAAGCAGGCTCCCCGCTGAGCAGGGAGCCCAATTCGGGGCTCGATCCCAGCACCCTGGGATCATGACCTGAGCCCAAGGCAGAGGCTTTAACCCACCAAGCCACCCAGGTGCCCCAACTGTTCATGTCTTATGCCCATTTTTTAATTGGACAAAGCTTCCTTCTTTGGTTTTGAGTTGTGTAAGTTCTTTATATATTTTGGATATTATACCTTTATCATATATGTCATTTGCAAATATCTTCTATCCCGTAACTTGTCTTTTAGTTTTGTTGACTATTTATTTTGATGCAGTGTCAATAATTTGTTTTTGCTTTTGTTTCCCTTGCCTCAGGAGATATATCTAGAAAAATATGTTGCTATGGCCAATGTCAGAGAAATTACTGCCTGTGCTCTTTTCTAGGACTTTTATGGTTTCAGTCCTCACATTTAGTTCCTTAATCCATTTTGAGTTTATTTTTGTGTATGGTGTAAGAAAGTGGTGCAGTTTCATTCTTTTGCATGTAGCTGTCCAGTTTTCTGAATAACAGAATTCTGAATTTCTGAATAACATTTCTGAATAACATTTGTTGAGAGACTGTTTTTCTCTCTTTAGATATTCTTACCTCCTTTGTCAAAGATTGATTGACTATATAATTTTGAGTTCATTTCTGGGCTTTCTATTCTGTTCTATTGATCTATGTGTCTATTTTTGTGCCAGTGCGATACTGTTTTGGTTTCTACAGCTTTGTAGTATATCTTGAAATCTGGGATTGTGATACCTCCATTTTGTTTTTCTTTTTTAAGATTGCTTTGGTTATTTGGTGTCTCTATGGTTCCATACAAATTTTAGGACTATTTGTCCTAATTCTGTGAAAAATGCTGTTGGTGTCTTCATAGAAATTGCATTAAATCTGTATATTGCTTTGAGTAGTATGGGTATGTTAACAATGTATGTTCTTCCAATTCATGAGTATGAAATATCTTTCCTTCTGTTTGTGGAACCATTTATCAGTGTTTTTAAGCCATTTGATTATAACATCACTTGGTACAGATGCCTTCATTTTTCTTGTGGTTTTAAGTACTTGGAACCTCTGTGGTTTCAGAGTTTTCATCAAATTTAGAAAAAAATGTTGGCCATTAATTTCTTCATATTTTTTTTCTCTTCCTACCCTTCTTTCTTGCAAGGACTCATATTACATGTATATTTAACAGCTTGAAGTTGTCACACAGTTCACTGACACTTCGTTAGTTTTTTTCTAAGACTTTTCTCCCTCCATTTCATTTTGCATAGTATCTACTTATTTGTCTTTATATTCACTAATCTATCTTTCTGTAATGCTAGTCTACTGTTGATCTTATGTAGTATTTTTAATCTCAAAAATTGTTTTAGTACCTTTGTGTAATATTCTATCCTGGTGCTATTTCTGGGAAGATTTCAATGGATTTTTCTCCTCATTATGAGTCATATTTCTCTGCTTCTTTGAATGTCTAATTTTTTTAAAGATTTTATTTATTTTGGAAAAAAAAATATTTTATTTATTTGGGAGAGAGAGAACAGGGGAATAGGCAGAGGCAGAGAGAGTGAGACTCTCAAGCTGACTCTACGCTAAGCATGGAGCCCAGCACAGTACTCCATCCCACAATCCTGTGATCCTGACCTGAGGCAAAATCAAGAGTCTGATGCTCAACTGACTGAGCCACCCAGGCACCTGCGAATTTTTTTTTTTAATTAAATGTCAGAGATTGTGGACTTTATCTTTTTGGATTTCTGGATATTTTTGCACGTATTTAAATGTTACTGAGCTTTGTCCTTATATTCAGTTAAAGTTATTTGGAAGTAGTTTGATTCCTTTGCATCTTGATTTTAAGCTTTGTTTAGCAGGTCAAAAGAATGTTCAGTCTAGGTCTGAGTTTGTCCTACGGTTAAGGCAAACTCCTCTGAGTATTCCAACCAAAGCCTTGTATATTGCATGAGGAGTGGTTCCTTCCCTGACTCAGGTAGCTTCTTTAGCTGAAAACTGAAGGGGCTCTCTGCAGGTATGCTCTGCTTATGCAGATCTTATCCCTATGGTAGTCTCACATAACCTCATGAAGCCTTCTATGACTCCCACCAACTATTTTTCTGCTCATGGAGACCTCAGTGTTCTGCCTAATTTGTCCTTTTTATATCATGTCTTGGAATATCTCTAGCAGATAAGTCTTAGAACTAACTTAATTTACTCACCATCTCTCAGAATCACTATCCTTCACTGCCTGACATTCAGCATCTTGACAACTATTGTTTCATATATTTTGCCTGGTTTCTTGTTTTTGTTTTGTTTTTGGTTTGGCTTGATTTGGTTTTGGTTTATGTTTTTAGTTGTTTCAGCCATGTGGTAAATCTGTTCCCTGTTACTCAATCCTATCCTGAAATGGATATCTGAATTTTAAAATTGCATACTGACCTTAGATCACATTTTACTTCTTTTTTTTTTTAAGATTTTATTTATTTATTTGACAGAGAGAGAGATCACAAGTAGGCAGAGAGGCAGGCAGAGAGAGAGGAGGAAGCAGGCTCCCTGCCAAGCAGAGAGCCCGATGCGGGACTCGATCCCAGGACCCTGAGATCATGACCTGAGCTGAAGGCAGAGGCTTAACCCACTGAGCCACCCAGGTGCCTCCACATTTTACTTCTTATAGGCAGAATTTACTTAAGAATATAATTTCCGAGAATGAGAGTCAGTATATAATATAAGGAATTATTCTCTAATAGTTAATCAGGATATCATTTCAGAGCATAGTCTCACAACTCTTGAGATTCCACAGTCATTGAAAATCTTTTGACACATTGGCCCTGGTTAGAGGCTTTTTTTGCATAAATCGCCACTTTTCTCACTCAGACTTTTGTCACTTGGAAGCATTCTAAACACCATACAAAAGGTTTCTTATATACTCAAGAGTCCCAAAATGTCTTATTTAACTTTTTTTCCTCTAGAAGAATATTTCCCAAGATCTTAGAAGAATTACTTTGGGAGAATGATGTCTCCTGTCAATTCAAAGTATATTTGGAGACAGGAGAAAAAAAGCCTGGAATAACTTGATGAGATTCAAACTCTGGAAAACCTCTGTATGACATCATGGCAGTGATTGCTCTACCTTTGCTGATAGCTAATGTGTCTTACAGGCTTTCTTGATGGCTTACCATAGAAGATGACTACAAGTTTTCTTGGTTTTTGTCCAATCAGGATGCATTGGGCATCCAATTAGTTAACATTTTTTTCACCTCTGTTCACCTTTAAGAATATAAACACAGGAAACTTCCTAAATCATTGAGTCATTGCTTTCTCTAAATTAAAGTCATTCTTCTGCATGCAGATTGTATAACAAACATAAGCAGTTTCATAGATGTTAGAGTGTTGATGAAGAAAACAAATAGAAAAAGTGAGAATTTATTCTGTTTATCCTTTTCTTCAGTGATTTCATGGAAGAGTAAATCTTTACAAAAGCTCTCAAAAATAGCTTAAGAATAGCTTTTCACAATGTGAACAATACAACTTTTAACAGTTTAGCATTACTAACCTTGCTATGTGACTTAGGGGAAATTTTCTTTGATTTCATCATGTCAGCTTTCTCACCTGAAATATAGCCATAATGTATTTTGCTCTTGCATGGACTACACAAGATAATAGTTGTAAAAAATCACTTTGAAACATAGATTACCCATTACCTACATAATATACAACCACAATGGTATGTATCATTGCAGAATTATTCCTTTATAAATGCTCAGTATAATGGAAGAACGCAAACTTGAGTCTATCATATATAATTTTCTTATAAAACCCTCTAAAAGAAGAGTCAAAATAAGAGAACAAATTACTCTGACTTCAATGTAGTCTTCATGAGTGAGAATAAAGTGGTTAAAAACAAAACAAATAGGCAGTGTTTGCTAACAATAAAGGAAATATCCTGGAATCCATTTTTCTTAGCAATGGGCAGAGTCCTTTTCAAGTCAAATTCACTCTGAAATTGCCTTTTTTTTTTTCTATTAAAATGCCAAGAGTATCAATACAGCATGGGACCATGCAAAGCAGAGAAATCAGTACCAGATCATAGTACTTCATTTTGCAGACAGAGAGATGAAGTAAAAACCTGAAATTTTAGTATCGTATATTTCTATGTAGTTAATAGAATTGCTCATGACTCTTGACATCTGTGCCTTGAATCATATCTAGACAAAGATTTAAAAACTTTGAAATTAAGTAGTGCTGGTTAGTGTTACTCTGAATTAGAAGAAAGATATTTCTTTCTCTTAACAACGAATAACTGAGTGTTAATATTCCTTAGAGATACAGAATGTTTGCAAGTTACTTTATAAACAATATAAAAAAGAATAAAAGAATGCTCCCTGTGTATTTAGAATATAGGTTCATTGTTAGGTAGCCTTTGCAAAGTTTTTTGTTCCCTTTTCCGTTCTTGCTTTATCACAAAGACCAGTGATTCTGCTCCTTTCCACAATAGTTCCCTACGCTTCTCTCTTGAACATAAGAGTTACTTCTTGGAGGACACTTACCCAGTAGTAGTGTGTCCTGTTTTCATAAGCTTTATCTCATTTGATCCTTCCAGTAAAACTGGATTGGGGAAAAGGGTACCAGTAGTTTCCCATTTGGCAGATATGAAGCCGATGCACATAGAAGTTTAGTAACTTTTTGGTTCACATGATAAATGAGAGAGTCAGGATTAAAACTGAGATGCTGTTCTCTCACTTTGTGGCCTCCCCCAAGACTTCACTCCATCAATAACCACTCTGCACCCCGCTTACCTTCCATCACTACCTTGTACCTTTAGCTTCTCCATCTCAGTGGCTTCTTTTGTTCTGTTTACATGCCAAAGCTTTGTTTGTTTGTTTGTTTTTAAACCTTAATAATACCATGGTCTTTACTCTCTAGCTCTAACTCCTGACTCCTTCTGCTGTGTCAAAATCCTCAAAGCAATAGTGTACTTGGCATTTGTCCCAACTTCTCATTCACTTTATCACACTTAATGCAACTGAAATGTACTCCTAAAATTTACCACCCACTTCCTAATTCCCAAAATTTTACTTTCATCCATATCCTACTTAGATTGAATGAAAAACTTAGCGTTTATTTAACACCTAAATTTAATGTTATTTTTTTTCATGTTCCAAGATTCATTGTTTATGCACCACACCCAGGGCTCCATGAAATACATGCCCTTGGTAATACCCATCACCAGGCTCACCCAACCCCCGACCCCCCTCACCTCCATAACCCTCAGTTTGTTTCTCAGAACCCACTGTGTCTCATCTGTCATCTTCCCCTCCAATTTATCCAAATTCACTTTTCCTTTCCTTCTCCTAATGTCCTCCATATTATTCCTTAAGCTTAAACTGTATGATAACTGACTTTCTCTGCTTGACTTATTTCACTGAACATAATCTCCTCCATTCCTGCCCATGATGATACAAAAGTTGGGTATTCATCCTTTCTGATGGCAGAGTAATATTCCATTGTATATATGGACCACATCTTCTTTATCCATTCATCTGTTGAAGGGCATCTTGCCTCTTTCCACAGTTTGGCGATTGTGGACATTGCTGTTATGAACATATGGCCTTTTTTTCCACTACATCTGTATTTTGGGGGTAAATACCCAGTACTGCAATTGCAGGGTAGCTCTATTTTTAATGTTTTGGGGAATCTCCACACTGTTTTCCAAAGTGGCTGCACCACCTTGCATTCCCACCAACAGTGGAAGGGGGTTCCCCTTTCTCCACATCCTCTCCAACACTTGTTGTTTCCTGTCCTGTTGATTTTGGCCATTCTGACTGGTGTATGGGTATATCACAATGTGGTTTTGATTTGAATTTCCCTGATGGCTAGTGATGATGAGTGTACTGCCCAGAGCAATCTATACTTCCAGTGCCATCTTGATCAAAATCCCACCAGCATTCTTCAAAATGCTGGAACAAACAATCCTAAAATTGTATGGAGCCATAAGAGACTCCAAGTTGCTAAGGAAATGTTGAAAAAGAAAAAACAAAAGTGGGGGCATCACGTTGCATGATTTCAAGATTTACTACAAAGCTGTGATCAATAAGACAGCATGGTACTAGCACAAAAACAGATACATAGACCAGTGGAACAGAGTAGAGAGCCCAGATATGGACCCACAACTCTATGGTCAAATAATCTTTGACAAAGCAGGAAAAAATATCCAGTGGAAAAAAGACAGTCTCTTCAATAGCTGGAAAAATTGGACATCTATGTATAGAAGAATGAAACTTGACCATTCTTTCATACAATATACAAAGATAAACTCTAAATGGATAAAAGACCTCAAAGTGAGGCTGGAATCTATCAAAATCCTAAAGGAGAGCATAGGCAGTAACCTCTTTGACATCGGCCACAGCAACTCCTTTCAAGACACGTCTCCAAAGGCAAAGGAAACAAAAGCAAAAATGAATTTTTGGGACTTCATCAAGATCCAAAGCTTCTGCACAGCAAAGGAAACAGTCAACAAACAAAGAAGCAACCCATGGAATGGGAGAAGATATTCAGAAATGACACTACAAAGGGCTGATATCCAAGATCTATAAAGAATTCCTCAAACTCAACACCCAAAAATCAGATAATCATGTCAAAAAATGGGCAGAAGACATGAAAAGACACTTCTCCAAGAAGACATACAAATGGCTAACAGACACATGAAAACTTGGCACTTTTACCATAATATCTTTCTTTAAATGTTCTCCTTTTTTACCTTTTTCTTCCTGATTTTCCTTTTTCTTCATTTTCCTCATCTTTATCTTTTTGTCTCTCTCTCTTTCCTTAAGTATTTATGTTCCAAGAATTCCAAACTTTACTCCTCCCCCTTTTTTGTTCTATAAAGCACCACTGATGCATGGACAGGAAGAACCATAAATTTATATCTCTAGCCCTGATCTGTCTCTTCAACACAGGATCTATGTCACCAACAGCATGGTATACATCACCCCCCCAAAGGGTATGTAGACAACAGAAACTGTCCAAAAGCAAACACATTATCTCCCTCTACCCTCAGTATTCTCCTAATCTCTTTTATTCCCTACATGTGAAATGGGAAGCATCATTCAATTATCCAAGTTCAAAACTCAAGGCCTTCCTAAATGAGTTAAAACTTGTAAAATGTTTGAGTCCCCGCACCTTGTATGCTCTCTATATTTATGAAGTAATGGTATATATTTTACCTTTATCATTCTTCCTTGATGCTATATCCAAGTGATTTCCAGTCACAACAATTCTATCACTATTCAGTCCCTGGAATTCCTACCTCCGTTTACAATGCCACTACTTCAGTTTTTTCACACTGCTGATTTGAAAACAGCTGAACTGGTCTCCCTGACTTCAAATTCTAACCATTTATATTACATTTATATTTTCACACTGCCTGCAGAGTTATCTTTCTAAATTAAGTGGGATTAGTTACTCCATGTGATAAGTTCATGTAGTCATACTGTGTAAGGTCTTTCTCAGTCTAAACACAAATTACCATGCAGTCACACCAGTTGCCATTTACCCCGTAACACATTTTATGCACTGCATTAGCCAAGATGCTTTTCAACCCTAAGACTAAACTTCCCATGCTCTCATGCATCATGTTCATTTTATACATTTATTCCATGCTTTCTCATTTTGCCTGGAAAACTCCTACTTGATCTTTAATCCTAAACTTAAACATAAATCTTTCCCTATTTATCTTCCTATCCACTTCCATTCTTAGCCCCATAAGGCAGAATGGAGTGTTAGTTCCTCAGATTTCTAGGCAGATTTTTAGAAACCAGTTTTATAGCACAAACTCTTTATCCATCATTCCCATAATATTGTATCTTTACAATATTATATTTTTATTACATACTAATTGACCAATAATTAATTATAATTATCATATATCTTCAAGGAGGAAATTCAGTCTTGTTTAACTTTGGATTTTTCAGAACAATTCATGTAGCTAGCATGTAACAATTCTCAAAAAATATTTAAGGAATGAATGAAATTAGACAACTCTGAAATTTCACCTCCTCAGCCAACCAGTGTTGGACTGTGATTACAACAGAAACTGCCTTTATACTTCAAATCATTCTTTTGCATCCTTTAATACCCCAAGTGTAAATGTGGTGGGAAACTTGAAATTTTATCTGGACTGAGTTCTTTATCTCATTTTTTTCAATCTTAAAATGATGCAACTACTTCATACAGTTATCATGGGATTTTAGTAAGTTTATATCCATAAAATAATTAGTATTAAAATAGTACCTGACTAGCATATAATATAATTAACTATTGATTTTTACCACATTCATTTTCCTTTTTTACCCCTCTCTGGTATCTTTGTGCACAGTGCTTCCTAAAAATCATATTATATTGTCTTATATTTTCCACCTACAAGGTAGAGATCAGTGATCCCTCTTAAATGAAAAGACATATATGCATTTAAGCTCTGTAATGCTCTTTGGTGAAAAATGATAAGAGTTGTACAGAGTACAATTATTATTTTTTTCTTTATTATTATTGTGTTTTATTATGATGAGAACAAGGAGTTGTTAGTCGAATTATTATAGTTTCCTGTTAAAATTTTTAAAATATTTAAAAGTGGTATTTAATTATCACATAATTCTAAAGGTTAACAAAGGAAACGTGAGGTGTTGAGATGCTTGCTCTTATTTTCTAACTTAGCACCTCAATGTATACACTACTTAGCATTTTCTACAGTTAATGCTGCATCTGACCATAATTGGTTTTCTGTTGTTATTTTACGTTGCTGTTTATTTTTTTAATGTACTTTATGCTCATTAACCCATCATCTATATACACTTAAAATCTGATACCTCAACATAAAGTTTTCTTGTTATAGTTTTTTTTTTTTTTTAGGGAGAATTAAAGAAACCCCAAACTTCTATTGTATAAACACATTAAAATGTAAAAGAAGATATATCTGTGAGTTGCCCCAAATCTGGAAAATATAAACCACCTCTCATCACTCACGTCTTAAGGCCTCAGTATTGAACTAGCTCTGTGAGAAGACAATGCAATGTTTTTTGAGAGGGAGAAGCAGTGGGAGCCAGGGCCATTCTTCTCTGTTTCCAAGTGGATTAAGCTGCTAGGAGAGTCATTTGTCTACCATCACAGACCAGAACTCAGTAGCTAAACACAAATCACATGAAATGCAGTGAGCAACTCACAGAGGAGTGTGTATTGACAAATTTTTTAAAAATAATCTTGTGTGATTACATATTTTTCATGCTTATGCTTTATCATTTAGTTTGTACTTCCTGAATATTATTATTTACCCATATTGAAGAACTAGAAAATTGTGGAGGAAAGAAAAATAATAAATATTCTGAAGTTGTTACAGGAAATCTTTGCCAAACAACATATTTAACACACGTATGAATGACAACCTTTTTTTCTCCCCTCATTTGTTCTAAAATTTCCAGTGAAGTACTGGTTCATTTATTCATGTTTTTCTTCCATTTATTAAAAATATATATACATTTAGCAGCCACTAAGTTCCAGGAGCTCTGCTAGGCAAGAGAAACTAAAGGCAAATAAGATTGCCCTCAAGAAGCTTGTATTTCCTGTGTAGTAATGTTCAAAGTGTGGTCCTGAGACCACTGACAAAAGTACCTTAAGTATTTGTTAATTATGTAGATGCTTGATGTCATTCTGAATTATAATTTCTGTTTATAAGCTTCCAAAAATCTCTATTTTTAACAAGCATGTCAGTTGACTCTTTTGCTCTTTAAAATTTGCACACTGGGGCACCTGGGTGGCTCAGCTGGTTAAGCATCTGCCTTTGTCTCAGGTCATGATCTCAGATACCCTCTCTCTGCTTTCAAGGAAGCTTCTTCTCCCTCCCCCCAGCTAGTGCTCTCTCTCCCTCTTGCATTCTCTGTCTCTCAAATAAATAAAACCCTTTTAAAAATTAAAAATAAATAAATAAGTAAAATTTTCATGCTGAACTACCTTTGTATTACAAGGTATGGTCTCAGAAACAACAAATGTATCAGCACTTCCCATTCTCATATCTTTTTTTTTTTTTTTTAATGTGACATTATACCTTCTGAATCAGACTCTACATTTTAACTTCCCAGGTGGTTCATGTGCACTTTAAAGTCTTAGAGGCATTGGTCTGGTCTATAGGATATGTGAGGCCAACCATATAATGAAGTTATGTAATTGAAGAGTGATGTGGGAGACACTAACTCAAAGGTTCTCCAGAACTTGAATTCCACTATTACCTATTATTCTGTTTTTAACATTTCTCAAGTGAATCTGTGTCTGGATACCTGTTTTCTGCCTGGTGAAAGGGCATGTGGGCAATGAATACATGTGGAAGTTGCATGTTACAAAAAAAAAAAACCCAAAAAACCAAAAAACAACAACAGAAGCCAGTGCAACCTGTCTTCCATCATCCATTCATTCATTTTATTCAACAGATATTTATTAAGCTTCTGCTATGAGCCAGAAATTTAAATAGAATTTAAAATATCAATAAAAACAATTATTTATAGAATAGTTTTTAGTATGTATCAGTGAATCTTCTTAATTGTCACATGAATCATTGTATTTAATAGTCACAACCATATAACAGCGGGACTGTCATTTCTCCTGTCTTACAAGTGAGGAAGCTGTAGCTCAGAGATACAGAATACTTGCTCAAAGTCACCCAGCTGAAAAAAATTCCACTTGGAACTTGGATCCACCTCTCTTCCATCACATCCCTTCCTTTTTAAACTCTATACTATATTACTATATTATATTATTCCTAGCACCTTGTGATTGGAATTAGATCATCATGTTAGTTTTTTTTTTAATGTTATGATAGTCAGCATACAGTACATCATTCATTATTGATGTAGTGTTCCATGATATCTTGTTTGCATATAATACCCAGTACTCCATGCAATATGTGCCCTTCTTAATACCCAACACTGCTTCAACCCATCTTCACACCCCTCTCCCATCAAAAACCCTCAGTTTGTTTCTCAGACTCCATAGTCTCTCACACTTCATCTCCCCCTCTGATTTCCCACAGTTCATTTTTCCTTTCCTTCTCCTAATGTCCTTCATGCTATTTCTTATATTCCACAAATAAGTGAAACCGTATGATAACTGACTTTCTCTGCTTGACTTATTTCACTCAGCATAATCTCCAGTTTCATCCATGCAGACACAAAATTTGGGTATTCATCCTTTCTGATGACTGAATAATATTTCATTGTATAAATGGACCATATCTTCTTTATCCATTCATCTGTTGATTGAGTTCTAGTTTCAAAGCACTGTGGTCTGAGAATATGCATATTCTCAGGTCACCATGGTTCTTAAGTAGACACACTAGTGAAAATATATGGCAAACATACTACATTTGAGGCACATAGGAGTTTCAAATGGAAGCATGGGAGGAAGTAAGAATCATGGTTTTATGCAGGAGTCAGAGAAGACAGAAGGTATTTCCATGGTACATGTATGGAAAAGGAATAACAGAATTCTGTGAACATAGAGCAGTATGTAAAAGCACAAAGCATGAAATATATTTTTCTTATGATTTTTAATAACATTTTATTTTCTTTAGCTTAGTTTATTATAAAAATGCAATATATAATACATACAACATGCAAAATGTTAATTGACTATTTATGTTACTGATATGCTTCTGGTCAACCATAGGCTACTAGTAGTTCAGTTTTAGGAGTGTCAAAAGTTATATGCACATTCTCACCTGCATTGGGTTTGTTGCTTCTAACTCTGCATTGTTCAAGGGTCACTGTATGAAGTTCTTGGTTTTGTGGGACTGTAAGTTTTGAGATGGGAGAGAAGTGGGAAATGATAGACAGAGAAAATAAGGGACAGATATCGCAGAGAGTTCTATGCCATTCCAAGAATCTCAGATTTATCCCATAGAAGGTACAAATCTATTGAGTGGCTTTTAATAGATAAATCATTTAAGAGAAATTAATTTTTAAGGAATTGTAATTTGTAGTGTAAACTTTTAGATACTGATGAGTCCAAATTTTCAGTGACTGCATTTTTTGCTTCTGGAGACTAAATGCATAAAGGAAACAACTAGTTGTATTGCAAGAGTTTATAGGCATTCTGGCTCCAAGGAAAGGGTAAGCAGGATATGATTTCTTACACCAGAAAGCAAGATCTTCCCAGAAGTTTTTTGACCTGGCAAATTATGTGTGCATATATATTTTTTTTTTGCCCCATGAATTAATGAGTTTAGTTGTTATTCTTGTAGGTCAGTTTCATTAAAAATGAATTGTGATGAACTCCATAAGCATGGCCAATTTTTAAACCATCATTTAAAAAATAATTTTTAGGTTGTTTGGTAATTTGGGATGCTAAAGACTGCATATTACTGGGCACAATAACTAATGGTGCCAGTCTCTACTGAGGTAGAGTGTACATATCCATCAGCAAGTGTCGAATGGACAATTTTCAAGCAACACTTTACTAAAAACACTAACTCCTAGTATTCAACATGATACTTAGAAACCATCATCTGATGAATCCATCCAACTAACCATTCAAAAGACCATATAAATATAATTATAGATGAGAGAGAATCTAATTTGTTCAACCTCCCTCAGATCATTCAAGTCAACAGACAAATATCTTATTATTAAAAGTTTCCAATTCTAACTTGTTTTAAAAATGGGCTAAATTATCATTGACTTATTTTGTAATTAAGTTTAGTCACAAATTCATGTACAAAGCAAGAGGAAAGAAGATTTTACCAACATATGGTCTTATCTAGAGCAGATTTTTTTTGTTTTTTTTTTTTTTGTTCTTGTTGTTTTTGTTTGTTTGTTTTTTTGTATTCTGTAATCACCTGGCCAATGGGATAAAATGACTTTTGATGTACTGATGGAATGAATATGGAATCACTTTTCATTCACTAAATTTCCTAGGAATACCAGTTGTTCTCCCACTGATATGATTTTCAGTATCTGGCACTTATGTCATATGAGACAAATAATTGTTGGTTTCTTACTTTGAGCTTGGCCTGGCATTCACCCAGGAGAGAATAGTTGCTCATCATTCTTCCTAACCACGAGATCTTGCTTATCCAGTAGGATAAAATAGAGACGATCTCCAGCTTAGTGATTTTTTTATGACCCAAGTCAGGATATGAACTTAGGGATCTCTTCTTTTATGCATTAATAATTATATTCTTTACACATTTTTCATAGTTGCAGTGCTGTTTTCTTTGTTGTGTTTTTGGGGTTTTTTTTGCTGTTTCTTTACTTTTCCCCCTTTTGTATCACAGTGGAACTTCCTCACTCCTTTTCTTCCACATAGTACATCTTTCTAGGTCACACCATTGCTGCCTCAAGAATTTTAACAAGAGTTATAAATATACTGTGTCCACATACCTGGAAATTCTCTTCCTGACC
This sequence comes from Taxidea taxus jeffersonii, assembly GCA_003697995.1. Taxonomy (NCBI): domain Eukaryota; kingdom Metazoa; phylum Chordata; class Mammalia; order Carnivora; family Mustelidae; genus Taxidea; species Taxidea taxus. Next base: position 40,635 of record ML109605.1, on the reverse strand, counting down.
TTATCCTTCATCATTTTCGCATGAGAATTTGTTATGACTTTGAGTAATGGTGTGTTTTAAGAAAACATATTCTATAAATAGGCGGTGCCCTTTGTTACACAATGAGAATACCAGGAGACTACCGGCCCTCTTTCAGCAAGGCATCTGTTGTTTGTTGGTTTTCCACAATAGAGTTGCCATTATGAAGCTCGTACCTCCTTTTCTCAAATTAAGCTAGGTTTTGTTTTTCTTTTTGTTTTGATGTCTCATTATTTTTCTCTCAAAAAACTATGATTTAGCAGAAAGAGCATTTTTTTTTAAGATTTTATTTATTTCAGAGAGAGAGAGTGAGAGAGAGCATGAGAGGGGAGAAGGCCAGAGGGAGAAGCAGACTCCCCGTGGAGCTGGGAGCCCTTTGCGGGACTCGATCCCGGGACTCCAGGATCTTGACCTGAGCTGAAAGCAGTTGTTCAACCAACTGAGCCACCCAGGTGCCCCAGAAAGAGCATTTAAAACAAACAAACAAAATGCAGGCTTCAATTTTGGCTTGATCACCATCCCACTAAATGATTCTCAGTTCCCATATCTGTTAAATGGATCAAATAAAACCAACTTCAAAAGATTGCTATAAATTTTAAATTATGCAATATAGGTAAAATGCTAATATTTTATCTCATTGACTAAGTTCTCATAAAAACCTGGTGTCATTGCTTTTGTAATATCGTGAACACATTTTATTCTTGATTGCTTATTTATGGAGTGTTAGAACTGAAATGTTTCTTAATTTCAGCCCTTCATATAGCAGACTAAGAAAGGAAGGTATACAAAGGATGTTGCTCAAAGAGAAGAGAGCAAAAATAGACAAGTCTCCTTAGACCATCATGATACTACAGTTTCAATTCATGCCATAATCTATTTTATTTTATTTTCCCCATGCTGGTATTTTTCTACCAGTAGACTTCTTCCTCTTCTCCCTTCATAACATGCACATGTGGACCATTTTAAACTTGAACCTAATAATCGGGGACTTTGCCTAATTAACTAAATCTGTCTAATGTTTCATGTGAAACCCCTTGGACTTTGGTATTTTGCATATTAAATAATTTCACAGTTTTTAGTTTATTTCAGTAATGATATGTGCAGAATTACTTCACCAAGGAGTGTTGTTTGACCAAAGCTATACTCCTCCACAGACAAAGCAGGTTTCCCTGGCTCAAGGGTGCTACAATCTATTTAAGCCTTGCTAGCCAAACTAATTAAAATATTTCATTTAAGGACTTTGGAGTGTCAACTGTTTTTTTTTTTTTTTGAGAGTCTGATATTTCGTGTGTTAATAAAGAAGAAAATATTTTGTTGATTTTTTTCTCCTTAAAATAGAATGTAATGCTGCATGACTGGTTTAGCCAGTTTTGAATATTAGAAAATGATACATAATCACAAGAATCTTGAAAAGGTCATGTTTATTTGAAAAATCAGTTGATTGGATTTAAATCAACTCACTTTCCAAGATCACAAAATTTGAGAGACCTTATAGGTTTGCTAGGCTGTTGTTTGTATGCACCCTTATCACAATATGTAAGCATATAAATATTAACAATTTGTGTAGCCAGTAATTTAAAATGACTTCTTCCATGGAATGCACATCAAGCTCCATGACTTTCATTTTCTAATATCTATCATATATAACTATTAAGGTAAATACAGTGAACCCTCAACTATTCAGGGATGGACCAGTCAGTTGATGTATTCACCAGTTGCTTAATTTTTCTTTCTGTCTCCTTGCTGCTTGTCTTGTGATCATTATCAGTACTCACTAGCAACTCAGTCAAAATGAAGAAGAGAAAATAAAGAAAATCAAATTTAAGTATTGTTTTTTATTAGAAAATTATCTTTTAAATATGAAATTGTAGAGAACACATCTGAAACTGGCTTTTATTGGAAGTTTATATATATATATATATATATGTATATCTGTGTGTGTATATCTTTTATTGGAAGCTTTGCTATATCTGTATATTAAATATATAAAAACTTCCCATTCACTAATTCTGTGCTATTCAAAGATATATTTTGGTTAGATAAAGAAGGTTACAGGGGCACCTGGGTGGCTCAGTGGGTTAAAGCCTCTGCCTTCAGCTCAGGTCATGATCTCAGGGTCCTGGGATCAAGCCCCTCATGGCATCAGGCTCTCTGCTCAGCAGGGAGCCTGCTTCCCTTTCTCTCTGCCTGCCTCTCTGCCTACTTGCGATCTCTCTCTGCCAAATAAATAAGTAAAATCTTTTTAAAAAAAAAGAAGGTTACAGATGATATTTTTGATTTATCAATTTTGTTAGCTCATGGTTTTTTGTTCAGCTTTGTTCCATTTTGTTTCTTTCACTAATTTGATAAGGAATTTTCTCAAGTTACTCTTTGCATCAGAGGGACATTTGATGTGTGCTGGGAGACTGTGTGTGTGTGTATGTGTGTGTGTGTGTGTGTTTCGATTAATGTTAAATAAATTAGAACCATTGGTAATTTTGAATCAACCAGCTCTTATCATGTAAAAGCAGTAGCAGACATTTTGGTGAGATAGAAGAGAACTTAAGGCTCTAGCAATTAATTAAAGTGTAAACAACTCTATATCCTCTCCATCTATAAAACCATCATTTTCACAAATGATACTGTTTTAAAGCAAGGACAAAATCCAGCCCTGGTTACAAAGGATATTAATTTTTATCTAATGAAATAAAGATAACTACTCAGAACCATACCATTTGAATTCTTGGAAACTTTTAAAGCTTAAATAGATTTCTACTCCTCACACCCCATGGGCATTTTTAATAAGCCACATGGTATGATTCTCAGCTTGGGTGAGGAAATAAAATGGAAATCTCTCTCTAGAGAACCTTTATATATATTACATCCAATTAGGCCTGTGCTGGCTCTGTGAAGTCGTCCTAAATCACAGTGGATGATAACAGTTTGTAATTTTCAACCAGAGAATCCACCTTAGTTTGCAACTTCAGTAGTTGATGCTTGGCAGTAGTAACTTATTTTGATACAGGACACATCTAGTAAATACCTTGTACAGGCTAAAGACCAAAACATTCAATTGTCCAAAAATATTATGACTAGGGCATATCCCAATAGGGTTAATTTAAATAGGTGATGACACTAGATTTATGAAAAATGTATTATTATTTCCCAAATTCTTTTCAATTTTTGCATAAAGTTGCTATATATGAATTTAACTTATTTTAGCTTATACTTTGTTTTTGTCTCCTATGAGCTTTAAAAAAAAAAGAATTGCCATTTACTTAATATTGTACAGATTCAAATGTGTGCCTATATTTTGCATTTTAATTTTGTTTTTGTTTTGTAAACTGCATCAGCAAAACACCATCTGGTACATATTAAAAATGGACCATATCCTCACTCAATTTGGTTGATGTTTGGAATCCAAAGTTGAAGGGATATCCCTCCATATTATTTTTAATCATTTGTTGTTTGTAGGTGTATGAGAATTAACAATTTAAATAGTAGTAACATGTATATATCATTCTATTGAACAAGATATTCCTTGATCCACAGAACACATTGAAAACTTTATAAATTATAAAGATGCTGGAGAGGTTAATCTCATGCCAATATTGAATAAGTCAAATGGTTTGCCATTTTCTCGATTCTTCTAATCAGTTATGTGATTTTTACAAATATATTTATACTGTATCCTTTTAAGTCCATTCATTTTGCCATTGTTCTTTGCCAGCAACATTAAATATTAATTAAATCTTCACTATATCAATCACTATTATGTTGTAATTGAAAAAATCCTGACTATTCAGTCTAATCTTAATATTCTTCAAGTTCAGAAAATATTTGTATATGGTCATATTTTCATTAGTAGGAATTGTTTTGAAAAAGATCTTTACTATTTCTCTTTCATTCTTTTAAATCGGTAAAACTTCAGTATTTTTCCTCCTTTCTTATAAGAGTCTAAATGTTGTAGATAACAGTAATTAATGTGACTCATATACACATTTGAATAAAAGAAAAAGGCAGTGACCTTGACATCTGAAAAATAAATTAATAATGAAAAAATATTAGACATGAAAAAAACACTTGTATCTTCCAAACAATATTAAATAAATAAATAAGCAACAAAGACAGTTTCTGAAATTAGAAAATTTGAAAGAAATACATATAATAGATATCAGTAACTAAAAGAGAGGCTAGCATATTTCCTGCTGATCCTCATGTACTACAAATATCTTTTGCCAGCCCCCAGTAAATTTCTCTATTCTCAAACTACTTCCCCCTGCTTACCCAAATATAACTTCTTATGTGCCATCCTTTTCAGGAATCAATCCCTCATCTGCTAACTCTGCCTTGTAAATAGTAATATCCTATGCGTATATAGCTCAGTTGTATAATTTTCTTACTCTCTAGTGATATCTCATTATTTTGTTTTACTTTTACATATAAATATCTTATTCCCTCAACCTAAGTGTGAAGCCATTAAGGACTAGGGACGTGTTTTATCCTTTAGGACTGCCCATGACTTCTGGTACAGTGTTATGGCTAACAACCTATTGTATCTATGCACTTGGATGTTCCCAAAAGATTTAAAATTTCACCCATGGTAGCTTCTCATCTCTTTTTTCTTGCTTTTCAACTGAGTAGATCCAGCATGCTTCTCATTGGTCAAACAAGTTAAAGAACATCATCATCCTCCCTATCCAATAAATTAGTAAGTTTTATCGGGTGTTATTTCAAGTTTTGCGTTGCTCCCAATTGTCTGTTAATAAGGTAAATATAGGGACGCCTGGGTGGCTCAGTTGGTTAAGCAGCTGCCTTCGGCTCGGGTCATGATCCCAGAGTCCTGGGATCAAGTCCCACATCAGGCTCCTTGCTCGGCAGGGAGCCTGCTTCTCCCTCTGCTCGTTCTCTCTCTCTCCCTCTCTCTCTGACAAATAAATAAATAAAAATCTTAAAAAAAAAATAAAGTAAATGTAGAGAGCTAAGTCTTCACAATTTTATTCCCAGCAGTTAAAGAGAATATATTTAATAAATATTTTAATGAGTAAATGGATAGTTGAATAGATAAATGGTTAGATAAATATGTTGTAATATCTAATAAATAAGTGTCAAAGGAATGAGCTATAAAATTATATAGCACAAAAAAGTAAAATTACGTAGCACAGGTATCATATTATTTTCTTTTTAAAATGAATTTTAAATCCACTTAATAATCCACTAATTTTACTATAGTAGAAATAATGACAATAATGATGAAGCTGGGAATCCAATATCTTAAGAAGTAACATTATTAAACATTTAGTGCATGACCGATATTTCACTATGTCCATTTACGCCAACATCATATATGCCCCTCTTAATTGTTGATTTTCCTACCAGTCTTGAAAAACAAGAGTATATTAGACTGTAGAAAGCTAGCTCTGATTTTATATCATCACCCAAACTACCAACTTATAATTTTTCATCCTTTGTCCTTATCTATGAAATGGTGATACTATCTGCTGACTTTATGGCAATATAGTTATGAGAAATGAAACAACATGTTGGAAATGATTTTAAGCTCTTCTACTATAGACATTTGATAGAAATCCATTCCTTTTCCCAATTTTAATTTTTTAAATTTTTTTAAGATTTTATTTATTTATTAGTTAGAGAGAGAGAGAGAGTGAGCACAGGCAGACAGAGAGGCAGACAGAGGCAGAGGGAGAAGCAGGCTCCCTGCCGAGCAAGGAGCCCGATGTGGGACTTGATCCCGGGACGCTGGGATCATGACCTGAGCCGAAGGCAGCCACTTAACCAACTGAGCCACCCAGGCGTCCCAATTTTAATTTTTTTAATATCAGAAAAATGTCACTCTTATTCATATCAAAATTACTCCACATCTGAATTACTCATTCCAGCCACTTTGGTACATTCGCTATATCCCAAATAGTCCTTGATACCATGTATGAAGCTATTCTTACACTGTACATTTTTGCACTCTTCTTCCTGAGTTCAACTGACACTGACTCTGATAGCTCCCCTTCTCTAATATTTTTAGTCTTTTTTTAAAAGATTTTATTGATTTATTTGACAGAGAGAGACACAGCAAGAGAGGGAACACAGTGAGAGAGGGAGAAGCAGGCTTCCTGCCAAGCAGGGAGCCCAATGCAGGGCTCAATCCCAGGACCCCAGGATCAGGCCCTGAGCCGAAGGTAGACGCTCAATGACTAAGCCACCCAGGCACCCCCTAACAATTTTAGTCTTAATAGATGTTTTGATTGGCATATGTTATATGTAAGTCACTTCGAATCTGTTTCAGAATAAACTAGGTGAGAAAATGAGCCAGAAGTTATGAAAATAAAATGCTGCTTAACTAGAATAACTGGAAAGGAATGAGGATTGTCTCAGCTATTTAACCAGCACATTAAATAAGAGTGACTTATTTCAAAAGAAATTTCCAACAGAACAAAAATGGCAGAGGAAGGAAGTCCAAAATTTCATTTTTCCATAAAAACATTTAAAAAGCTGGCAAAGACTATCTGAACTGATGCTTTTAGTTTGCTGGAAACTAAAATCCTGAAGAAATCAGAGGATCAAGAAACATCAGCTGAATCTTGGTAAGGGTAGTGGGATGACATATTTGAAGTACTTAAAAAATAAACAAGCAATCTATCAGCCAAAAATTCTGTATCTGGCAAAATTAGCCTTCAGAGATGAAGGAGAAAATAAGATGTCCCAAGGTAAACAGACACTGAGAGTTTTTCACAAATAGACTTGTACTACACAAAATGCTAAAGAGAGTCGGTTCTTCAAACTGAAACAAAAGGACACTAGACAGTAACTTGAATCCACATGAAGAAATCAAGAATTCTCAAAAGTAAATTAATAGATAACTATAAAAATGTAAATACATTTATTTTTTGGAAGTCCTCTGATTTAAAACACAATGAATAGCTAGCATAGAAAAATAATCACAAATCTGTTATACTGATGGGCACATGTTATGTAAATATATAATTTATAACAATAACAATGTAAAGGTGGTGGATGGAGCTATATAGGACCAGATTTTTTGTATGACCAAAGTTTTGTATGAAATTAAATTGGTATTAACCCAAAATAAATTATTAAAAGTTAAGATGTTAATTGTAACCCACAAGGCAACCACTCAGAAAATAAATCAAATGTATGAGTAAGGAAAATAATAGAGAATTAAAATGGTACATTAGAAAATATTGATTTCACAAAAAAGAAGGCAATGAAGGAGAAATTGAGGAACAGAAACAATAAGGCATAGGGAAAATAAATATAAAATTGGGAAAAGTAAGTCCTTCCTTACCAGCAGGAATTACATTAAATTAAAAGAATAAACTCACGAATTAAAAAGTAGAGATTAGAACAATGGATAATGAAACATGATCTAACTACACGCTAGTTGCAAGAGACACATTTTAGATTCAAAAATACAAATGAGTTGAAAGTAAAAGAATAGAAAGACATGCCATGCAAATGTAATTTAAAGAGAACTAGACAGTGGCTATACTAATTTTAGGCAAAACAGATGTTAAGACAAAAATTGTGTAGGAGATAAAGAAGGTTATTATATGATAACAAAGGGCCAATCCTTTAAAATGATGTAACAATGATAAAATATATATGTATGTAAAAATAGAGCCCCAAAATACATGAAGCAAATATTAAAAGGATTGAAGGGGAAAAGGGGACAATTTAACGATAACAGAGAATTTAACCCCACTTTCTACAATGGATAGAACAAGATAGAATATCAGCAAGGGAGTAACAAAACAAGAAGACCTATCAGGTATGTCTACAACTCTCCACCCAACAACAGCAAAATACATATTATTCTCAGGCTTACATGGACTAGTCTCCAGCATAGACCATATGTTAGGTCACAAAACAAGTTTCAAGAAATTTAAATTGATTGAATCATACAAAGCATGTTCTTTGACAACAATAGAATAAAACTAGAAACTGATAAAAGATGAATGTGGAAAATTCACAGGTGTTTATTTTATTTGAAAAACAATAAACTCAGTAAATTAAACTTCTACCTTAAGAAACTGCAAAGTTTATCCACAATAGCCAAACTATGGAAAGAGTCTAGATATCCATCAACAGATGAATGGATAAAGATATTTTATATATATATTTATATTTATATTTATTTTATATATACATGCATACATACATATATATATACATATACATATATATCTATATATTATGTATATGCATATACATATACATACATATATATACACAAATATGTATACATGCTTGCACATATATACATATATATACACACATACACACAATGGAATATTATGCAGCCATCAAAAAGTGAATTCTTGCCATTTTCAATGACATGGATGAAACTAGAAGATATTACACTAAAATAAATAGGTCAATCAGAGAAAGACAATTATCATATAATCTCATTAATGTGTGGAATTTAAGAAACAAAACAGAGGATCATAGGGGGAGAGAGGAAAATATAAAACAAGACAAAACCAGAGAGGGAGAAAGACCATAAAAGATTCTTAATCATAGGAAACAAACTGAGTATTGCTGGAGGGGAGAGAAGTGAAGGAATGGGGTAACTGGGTGATGAACATTGTGGGGGGGCATGTGATGTAATGAGCACTCAGTGTTATACTAGACTGAAGAACCAGAGACCTGTACCTCTAAAACCAATAACACGTTGTATGTTAATTAATTAATTTAAAGAAAATGTTAAAAAAATAGATTTTAAAAATTTTTTAAAAAGAAAAGAAACTAGAGGAGAATAAACCTAACCCAAAGCAAGCAGAAGGAAGTAAATAATAAAATTTAGAGCACTGATAAATAGGATAGAGATTAGGGATAAAACCAAATCAATTAAGCCAAAAGTTGGTTTTCAAATTGGCAAACATTTAGTTAGACCAAACAAAAAAAGAAGACAAAGATTACTAAAATTAAGAACAAAACTGGGGATATTACTACTGACCTTACATAAATTAAATAAAAATAAAAATCCTATAACAAAGATATGCCAAAAATGTAGATATTTAAATGACAACAGGGTAAGACCTAGAAACACACAAACTACCAAACTGATTAAAAAACAGAAGATCTGAACAGACTTATTATAGATAAAGAGACTAAACTGGTAATCAAACACCTCCCAACAACAGCCCATAACCACTGGTGAATTCTATAAAACATTTGAAGAAAAATGCCATTATTTCTCAAACTCTTCCAAAAAATACAACAGGAGAAAACACTTCCTAACTCATTTTATTAGATCTATAATATCCTAATACCAAAGCCAGGAAAAGACCACATAATAAAATTAAACTGCAGATCAATATCCCTTATGAATATAGATAAGAAAATCCTCAACAAAATACTAGCAAACTGAATCCAGCAGCATATTAAAAAGATTACATACAATGACTAAGTAAAATTTATCCCAGGAAACAGCAGGTGGTTCAACACTTAAAAATAATTTAATGTAATATACCACATAAAGAGAATGTAAGAGAGGAAAAAACACCATATGATCTCAGTAGACCCAGAAAAATTTTGGCAAAATCTTGTATCATTTTTATGACCAAAATATTCAGCAAAATAGCTCTATAATGGAAGTTCCTCATCTTGATAAAGGCCATTTATGAAAGTCATAGCTAACTTCACATGAATAGTAAAAGACTGAAAGCTTTTCCACTACTGTAAAGAACAAGACAAGGATGCCTGCTTCCATCATTCTATTCAACATTTACTGAAACTTCTAGTCAGAGCGGCAAGAAAGAAAAACAAATAAAAGGCATCAAGCATGGAAGGAAGCAAAACTATCTCTATCCATAGATGACATGATCTCATAAATAGAAAACCATAAATAATCCACAGAAATACTTATTAGAGCTAAGAAATGAGTTCAACAAAGTTTCAAGATACAAGATACAAAAGCTCAGTTGTATTTCAATACACTTGGAATGAACAATTCAAAAGTGAGAATATTAGAAACATTCCCATATATAATAGGATCACAAAATGAAATATAAGAAAACATTCCTATATGTCATAGCATCACAAAGAATAAAATGCTCATGAGTAAATTTAACCAAGGAAGTACAAAATCTCTTATTGAAAAACAAAAAAATATTGTTGAAATCAGCTAAAGACTTAAATAAATCAAAAGACATCCAGATTTATGGATTGGAAAATATAATATTATTAAGACAGCAGTATTTCTCCAAATGATCTACAGTTCCAATACCAGCCTACCAAATTTCATCTTTTTTTCCTAGAAGTGGATAAGTTCACTACAAAATTTATATGTATTTGCAAGTAATTCAGAATAGCCAAAACAATATCAAAAAAAGGATACGTTGGAGAATTCACAGATCCTGATTTCAAGACTAACTCAAGAACTACTGAGATGATCATGTAGTATTTTTTCCTCTCCTGTATTTTACTTATGTGACATAATACAGTAATCAAAATACGGTGGTACTGGAGCTCCTGGGTGGCTCAGTCTGTTCAGCATCTGCCTTTAGCTCAAGTCATGATCTTGGGGTCCTGGGATGGAGCCCCACCATTGGGCTCCCTGCTCAGCAAGGAATGTGCTTCCACCTCTCCCTCTGTATTTCTCTCTCTCCCTCTCTCTCTTTCTCAAATAAATGAATAAATAAATAAGTAAAATAGTGTGGTAGTGGCATAAAAATAGAAATATAGATCAATGGAACAGAATGAGAGTCCAAAAATAAATCCATATATGTACAGCTAAATTGATTTTCAGTGAGAGTGCCAGGACATCTCAATGCGGAAAGAATAATCTTTTTTAACAAATAATGCTGGAACAAGTGTATATAAACAAGAAAAAGAATAAGTTTGGACCCTAATTTTTATACCACATGCAAATATTAACACAAAATGGATCAAAGACATAAAGGTAAGACCTAAAAACTATATAGCTCTGAGAAAGAAACGCATCTATAAATATTCCTATGCTTGGGTTAGGCAGAGTTTTCTTAAATATGACACCAGAAGCACAAATGACAAAATCAAAAAATGGGTAACCTAAATTTAATGAAATTTAAAAATGTATTCCTTGAAAGACATTATCAAGAAAGCAAAAGGACAGCCCATGGAATAGGAGATTGTTTTTGCAAGTAATATATCTGATAAGGGTCTGGTATTCAGAATATGTAAAGAACTCTCACAACTCAGCAGCAAAAAGATAGCCCATACAACTGAAAAATCAGTAATCAGCATATATGAATAGATATTTCTCCAAAGATCTACAGATGGCCAGTAAGCACATGAAAAGATGTTCAACATCAAGAGTCATTAGGGAAATGCAGATTGAAACTACGATGAGATACACTTCAAACCCGCTAGAATGGCTATAAAAAATAAATAAAATTGGTAATAATAAGTGTTACTGAAAAAAGTAGAGAAGGTAGAATCCTGGCACATTGCTGGTAGTGGTATAAAATGATGCAGCCACAGTGAGGAACAATTTGACAGTTACTCCAAAATGTAAACAAGAGTTATGATGTGACCCAGCAATTCCAGTCCCAAGTCTAACAAAGAGAATTGAAAATATACTTTTCTGACAAACACTGGTACGTAAATGTTCATATCAAAATTATTCACCATATATAAAAGGTGGAAACAACACAAATTTCTACCAACTTGTGAACAGATAACAACATGTAGAATAACCATGAATGGAATATTATTCAGCCATAGAAAGGGATAAAGTATTGATACATTCATGAGTCCATACCTTATGCTATAAAAAGCCAGATGCAAAAGGCAATATATTGTAAGAGTCCATGAATATAAAACATCCAGAATAAACAGGAAATTCATAGACACATAAAGTATATTACTGGTTAGAAGGGGAGAATTGGTAGTGACTGCTGAATGATGATGAATTTTCTTCTGGGGGTGTGAAATGTTCTTCAATTAGATACCAGTGATGGTTGGACATCATTGTGATTTATATATATATGGATATATATCCATATATGTATATATGGATATAATATCTATAGGATATAATCTTATATACATATAAGGATATATATATATGAGGATATCATATCTCAATTTTTAAGAACTGGAAAAAGAAATATCTAATAGAAACTTTGAAAATTAATATAAATGTAGAAAACATATCTCATGTGCTTTCAATGTAAAGTGTATTTACATGAAAACTCATTTCTTTCAGACTGTTTCTCTAAGATTTTTAGCATGTTATATTAGATTATTCCAGTATCTGTTTGTAGAATATATTGGAGTATGTTATCTTTCCTATTGCACCATATGCATCTTGAGGAGAATAATAATTTTTTGTTCAGTTTCATTTACTATTTGAAACTAGCTTAGTCACTTGCAATTTATTGCTCTATCAATAATACTTGTTAAATGACTTATTAGTGTTCTGACTTGGAAGAAGGAAGTTGATATACTATCATCAGCAGTACCTTGCCCAATTTTTGCCTTCCAGAAAGTGTTTCTTTGTCATAGTTATGAAATGAATGGAGCGGCCCAAACATGTTAGGCTCATGGAGATCATTCAATTGATGAACATAACTAAAATCCAAGTTAATCTCCTGGTACATTACCTTATATAGTATGATTAGTTATTATTATCTTTGGTTTCAGTACTAAAGGCTTTGTGGCTCCTCAGATCCTAGAACAATGTAAAAGAGGAGAAGTGGTCCACTTTCTAGTCACAGAAACTTTCAAGCCTTGAGGTAGTTGACATTGATGAACATCATATTTGACTCTTGCTTCCTAAAGGCAATTCTTAAAAGCTTGAGTCTGTTGAACTCAGTTCTAGCATCATTTGCATATATGGCACTTCATTGCAAGTGACAGAGTGGACTTCTCTTCAGTAACATTCTTATAGGAAAAAAAATACTACTGGGTTCATTTTTGTAATTTCTTATGGAAACCAGAGTTAAACTCAAGTTTTAAGTAAAAAAGCAAAGGTAAAATTCATTTTCTTAATTCAGCCTTTGGTCTATGTTATTCTCATACCTGTTCTGTATTAGAAATATGTGTCATACTTGCTATACACATTTCTTTTCAAAATATAATGTGTTTAGTTTCCACCTTTCACTATATTTCTTTGCTAACATATGATTATTTTATTTTAGCATTCCTTTGGAATTGCCCATACTCCTTTAATAATAACGCTGCTATTTATTTTTGTGGTGCTTGAAATAAAACTGTGCTATTGGTCTGTCTAGTCTGCGATTTCTCAATCAGCTTGTTTTCTTTCAGTGAGTCAAGATTTCACTAAAACAAAAAGATGGTATGAACCATTAATGTCTTGACTACTCCAGTCCCCTTTAAAAATGTTTTTTCCATCATTCTCTTGAATTTCCATACAGCCTGTCCTGGTTTAAATCTATTTTTCACATGTCATACAGCTGCAATACATAGGAAGTAATAATACAAAAAACTTACTCCAAAACTACCACCGAAAAATTTTGTTGTTTTGAAACTTACTATAAGCAGTAAGTATAACAGAATTCCAAATAACTTATCAGTCATTATTGGAAAAAGCACCTTTCTTTTTCAATGATGGTAGAACTCAATTTTTTTGACAAAGTGCTTGGTAGAAGATAAATAGCAGATTAAAAACTACCTGACCAAGTAACTTTTAAGGAAATTTTCAAACTTGAAATTCTATTATTCTCTCAATTTCATAATTTTTATACTGAAACTCAGAAACAAAATGAGTATTTAAGGAGCAAACTATCTGAAAAATGCACATTTTCAGCTAGTTGCCCAAGAGTGATTTGAAGACACTCCACAATTAATGAAACAACTAGAATAATTTGTCAACCACTTCCAGAATGGGGGGCTTGCTGAATCTCGTTGTATCCAAGCTACCATAAGAGAAAATTTGCTCAGAATTTCATATTTATTATTTTGTAATTTTTAGTCTCAAACATTTGCTATTGTTTCACCTTTCTTGTCATATAAAAATATAGGGTTTTAGTGACATAAGACTATTGTGTCACATTAGAGTCACTCTTTTAAAAATTAACCCATCATGATGCATTGAAGACTTGAAGAATTTATAAAGATTACAATGAATAGCCATAGCTACTGCCCAGTTTAATACATAAAATATTGCTTGCTAACAGCTCCTTTCTCATGGGAACATGAACTACCTCTCTTGAATTTCCAACTTTTTGTCTTATTTTTGTAGTCTGAGGTAGCACAGAAAAACTCAACAATCTCTTCTGCAAAACAACCCCCATTAAATATTTCAATGAATTACCTCCTTTCCAGTGTCACTTCTAGCCTTGACCTTAATGCTTGTTTTCCAGTCCCCAAATCCTGATAGAGCTCTTCCCATATGACAGACTCTTTTGCCTTTGTGTGTTCTCAGTCGAATATTCTCCAATGTGTCACTTCCAGTTTTAAAGTTTTAAAGTGTAGATTTAAAGTTCCAGTTTTAAAGTGTAGATTTCTTAGGCTGAGCCCTAACATTCTCCCAGGATACTACATCTCTACGAAGGATCCATTCCTGTCTAAATTGAAAATCTCTTTTTGTTAGTATTCCCACTAGCAGTGGTACCCACTCCATCTAACAGTGATACTGAAGGAAAGAAGGGAGGAAGGAGGGAAGGGAAGGGAAAGTTTTGAGCGAAAAGACCAAATGATAAATTCTATTTCAACAAGATTTGAAAGAAAGATTGGAGCTCCTAGAGGCTCCAAGAGGAAAAAAGCAGATGTAGGGGGAAAAAAAGACAAGGCAAAAAAAAAAAGGAACCAAGATAAGGGAACAGCTTCCTTTTAACCTGGAAGTACAGAGAACACAACATGCCCGAAAGTCATTTCTACCAGTGAACTTTTCAGTTACTTACACTTTTTGTTTAAGCCCCTTTTGGCTCTGTTTCTTTTATTTGCAATAAAAAGAGGCATGACTAGTAACATTTACTTTCCCAAAACAGATGTCAAATTGTACTAGTTTCTAAAATCAATTATTTCCAGTTTAAAACATGAGGTTGATGTTTGTGCATCTTTAGCATTATTTCTTTTTCCTGTCCTCACCCTTCATATAAGGGTACTTACTCAAGCAACTCTCTCCCCCACTGTTGTAGGTTACATGAGAGTAGGAAGCATTATTTGTTCTGTTGACCCTTATATGTCTAACAGAGTGTCAGGTACTCAGTTAACACAGCACAGATATTTAGGTAATACACCCATGCATACATATATAAACATACATACATGCACAGAAATAATTAAATGAACTTTCTATCCTCTCTCCCATTTTCTACCATTCTTCAGAATTCAGTAGCATATTCTTTGGGCACTCATTCACAACACTGTATTTTTCTAATGAGTTTCATCTTTTGATCATATAGTTTCCTGAAATATTCTCCCTTCTCCTGGATTATTATTATTATCCTGGACATCCTGGATTATTAATTTTCCTGTCTAAGAAATGTTCATTTTATGTAAATAATCAGCTGAGCTCAGAGAGATGCTTCTCCAATTCTTTAGCCTTGGGAGATGTCCTTGGTAATGTGTGGTGAGGGTGCTCATCGCATTTGGGGGGACAGATATGCTACCTCCACACTCACACCCTTCGGTCTCTTTGAAGGTTTGTGCTGTTATGCTTTCTGTTACATCTCAAGATAAATGAAAAATTTTCTGTGATGGCTTACTCCCCTTTAAACAAATAACCAGGATCTTTTTAGGTACTTTGGAGATTCTTTTAAGATTCTTAACATTTTATTTGTCTTTTCCCTAGGCATTAGAGCTACAAAGCTAAGAATTACCACAATTAACAATATTGTTAAACACCAGAATTGTTATTCAACATCATAAAAACAACAGAGGGAAGGGAGTTGGGGGGATGGGGTAACCAGGTGATGGACATTGGGGAGGGTATGTGTTGTAATGAGCACTGGGTGTGATCCAAGACTGATGAATCACAGACCTGCCCCTCTGAATCAAATAATGCATTATATGTTAATTTAAAAATTAATTAGTTAATTAAAAAACAATAGAAGAGCAGACATAGAGATTTCCCTCCTATTTAGGCACTATTTAAGAAGCATCTGACCTCTGCAGAAGCTTCTGGGAAAACTTTTATTTTGTCTATTTGTTATTAAAAATTCATAGATAAATGCAGATGAAAATGACTCATTTACCTTTTTTCAGTCATGCCAAAATAAGTCAAATGGCTTTTGAAGCTGGTAATTTCCAGTTGCTATTTGCAATGGAAAAGTGCTACCAGTTTATGGAGGGGGGAGGCATTATCGTGGTATCCAATCATGCAGCTGAACAATAACTTACACACAAGTGATGCGTTTGTTACCATCCGTGCAAAAGTTGTGCCATTTGTAAACATAGTAAGCAATTTGTAAATATAGACTCACATTTTGTTCTTAAGAATCTTAAGAATGCATGCTAATTAAAGGAAATGCGTACTATCTATAATCAGGGAAAATAATAGTAATAATGATGATAATGACAGGAGCTAGAGAGCACTTACAATTTTTTTTAAGTTTTCCAAGTGTTCCAGGCATGCTTGTAAGTGCTTTATACAAATTAATTTAACTTAACCCTCCCAAATACCATTTGAGGCAGGTAGTATGATCATATTATTTGAGAACTGGGGAAAATATTGCATAGATTAGGCAGTAAACAGCAAGTGTCAAGCGCCAGAGATGACACCTGAGCACAGCATGCTGGACAAACCACAGAGGATCAGATGCTTTCATATAATATTTTATAATTTTGGTTTTCATTTTCTTTCTAGTTAAGTGTTATTTTAAAATATATTAAAATTTTTAAGCAAAGAGATATTTGTTACTTTGTTGGCTATTTCTACATGTTTCTTTTTAATTTTACCTCTAAAATATTTTGCTCAGAGAATGCAGTCTTCTGTTCTATAATTTGTTCTGCCTTTACTTGTGATCTATTACATGAACATTTTAAATAGTCTTTCATGAGTGTTTGAAAAAATTGTACTATTGTCTTAAGAGTACAGCTCTCTCTCTCTGTGTCTCCCCCTCTCTGTACCTATAGATTGAATATCCAAATATACACACTATATATATATAATATATAAATCAAATTGTTTTTTATTTTTACTATTTCTCTTTATTTTGATTTTAATATCCTCATCAAATATATTTAAAATGAAGTATCCTAGGGCTCCAACATTTACAGATTAGTAAATTTCTCCTTATATTTCTACCAGCTTAGTTTTATATAATTCAATACTATATTTTAAGTGCATAAGGTTTCATGATTTTACTTTTATCAATGTAAAATATTTTTAACTTGTTTCATATATCATTTTGTTTTCTGCTATCATAATTGGTTTCATAACACTGGTGCAATTCTTGTTTGTTTTTGTTTTGGTGGTTGTTCTTAAAATTTGCCATAAATACTTTCCCCATTATTTTATTATCATTTCTTTTAAATTTTATTTATTTATTTGACAGACAGATCACAAGTAGGCAGAGAGGCAGGCAGAGAGAGAAAGGAGGAAGCAGGCTCCCCGCTGAGCAGAGAGCCTGATGTGGGGCTTGATCCCAGGACCCTGGAATCATGACTTGAGCCAAAGGCAGAGGCTTAACCCACTGAGCCACCCAGGTTCCCCTATCATATTTTTAACTGTCTCACTCTCATTCAGCATCTAGCTAGATTTGGGATTATTGTTAATTCAACTTCTTTCTTTTCTTTCTTTTTTTTTTTTTTTGCCTGGTGGTAGGGCCTTTGTTTTATAATAAGGAAATATGTTATGTTTATGGTATGTATTAACTGGATTAGAATTACTTAGCTTGAGGTCCCCAGACAGGAAAGCCAGAAGCAAAGGATTATATGCTTCTGCTACATTAGAGAGTATGATCCCAGGGAGAAGCAGTGAGGTCAAATGGAGGGAGAACCAATAGAAAATGTGTTATTCAGCTGGCTAGTGCAAAGTAAAACTGAGGATTGACCTTCAGAATCACTCTCCCAGAAATTATAGGATTTGGAACCATATGGTCTAAGGAGACAGAAGTGAAAATTTATCTACTCACTCTTGATACCACACTACTCAGAATTTTAGCTGATGGGGTATTACTTCCCCATAACCCTCCTCCCCACCACTCCGCATTCTGGTTGAACATAGATGGGCATTGACCACTTATGTGTGAGAGACAAAGGGTGGGATGAGGAGGCATGGATGGGGCACAAAGCAAGGGCATTGCAGTGATAAGTCATGAGGAGTTGGTTAAAGTAGAAGTTGTAGAAGTTGGTCAAAGTTTACTCAAAGCTGGTCATCACAGATGACCTATAGAAGTTGGTCAAAGAGCTGGTCATCACAGAGGGGGCCCAGAGAAGAGCAGGTGGGTGTGAGGAGGTAAATTAATGGTGCATAAGAGGTTTTTCAGACAGTCTTCCTCCTGACATCTAATTGAGTTTCTTTATTTCATTTTACTACATTGAATTCTCTTTTTCCATTTTTTTCTAGTTTAAGGCATTATACATCACATGCAGATATACATTTTCATATTATAATTTTTGAAGGATATTTCAAATTAGTATCTATTTAGAAAGTAAACATTACATACATTCACCATCCTTGTACCCTACATGTGCCATCTCCATTGGTCTTTCCCTGTGCTGACATTCTCAGAGTTTAATTTAACAGGAGCAGAATTTTTGCGATATTCCTAGATTGTTGCACACATCTGTGTTACATACTTCTTTTCTGATTTTTTTGAAAAAAAAATCTAGTTTTGAGGTCACTAGTTTCTTTTATAGCTCTATCTACTCTTCAATTCCACCCATCAACTGAGTTTTCTAATTGCTTAAATTGCTTTATTTTGATTGGAAAATAAACTTTAAAGCAAACTCTCTAATAGCAGCTGCTTGATATAAAGTGGGAAGGGTAAAGGGAGAAGTGGTTCATCTGTTCCAGTAATCACCTTGATGAATGGCCAGGTGGCCTCTCTCCCTTGCTTAGCCTCTGTTCACTCTGATCCTAAGGGTCTTCTGGACTGTTACAACCTTAGTAGAGATCTCAATGTTGGTGTGCTGGTTTCTGATATTTATTTTATTGTCTTCACAGTGTTTTTCAATTTTCTTTCTAAGTTCCAGAGACTCCTCAAAATACCTGGTTCTCGGATGTTACTCTTCAGTTTTTCTGGTGCTCATTTTGAAGATGCACACGTATGAATACATTCCTTTTTCAGTGGTTTCCACCCCCCCCCCCCACACACACACTTCTCCCTCTTCCTCTCTTCCATCCTGCTTTGTTTCCTGGCTTTTTCTCACTTTATGGGATTTTGAAAACTAGCACAGTAGAGTTGTGTACTCAGCCTACCCTTCGATCCAATCTGCAGTACACTTTTTAATGAAATATGCACATTTGTGATTCTTAGTTTTCAGTAGAGCATTTACCAAAAGGAAAAAGAAATGAGTTTGTGTATCTGAGTTTATTTAGTGGATAATCTTTTTTCATCTTAAATGTTGTTGACTTTAGCATGTTGCCTTCCATCCTTCAGTTGACTCAGTTTCTGAGCCAGAATAATACTTAATTAAAGTAACGCATTAATAAACAACTGTTTTTAGATCTATCATTCTAAATGATGGTACTTGATAAACTACATCTTATCACTAAGATAAACATTAAAACTTTATAAGATATAAACTGTTTATATTAGTTTAATTTAGGAAATATATCACAAGTAATTATTTATTAATTTATATACTTATAAATATCTCATTCTGTGTTAATAGTGCTACTGATTATATAGTCTTAGAATGTAATACCAGTTGCAGTTTTTGTCACACCTGTGACTGCATGTGTACCTATGTATATACACATAGGTACACATTTAAATCTCTATACGTTATTCCATTAATAAGGGCTACATTCAAGAATATTTAACATTTGAGGAAAATACAAATAAAAAATATGAGAAGAGCTATGTAGTTATTTATACAACCTACATATAAAATTAGAGCATGGTTCAGAGATCTAATGGGATCTTACAGTCCATTACATGGTATAATTGGCTTAATATTGTAAAGTCTCTCAAATTTTGGAAATTAAAAGTTACCTTAAAGCATATGATAATAAATTGTTCAAATAACATATGGCACTAACCAAATTGATTCTAAATGGCCACCTGTTCCTAATACCTATAATTTCCTCCAACAGATAATTATTGGCTACCTGCTTCTCAGTGCTGTGTTAGAAATTAAAAGTATGAAGATGAATAAAAGATCAAAACATCAACCTAGAATGATTCTTGTTGTTGCATTTCTCAAAACATTTAGTAGGAAAAGAACAACAGTAGCAGTATTTTTTTGTTAAACATTGGGCTTCATGATCAAAATAAAATAAGAAATGATAAAAGATATAGCATGCTCATAAATTTAAAGAATTAATATTGTAAAATGACCATACTACTCAAAGCAATCTGAAAATTCAGTGCAATTTCTATGAAAATGCCAGTGGCATTTTTCATAGAACTAGGGCAAATAATCCTCAGTTTTGTATGGAACCACAATAGACTCTGAATAGCCAAAGAAATCTTGAGAAAAACAAAGCTGGAGTTATCACATTCCCTAACTTCAAACCACACTACAAAGCTGTAGTAATCAAAACAGAATGGTACTGGCACAAAAAGAGACACATAGAGTGAAGGAAAAAAGTAGATAGTCCAGAAATACACCCATACTTACATGGTCAATTAATCTTCAACAAAGGAGGCAAGGACATACAGTGGGAATAAGACAATCTCTTCAGCAAATGGTTGGGGAAACTGGACCACTTTCTTGAACCAAATACAAAAATAAACTCAAAATGGATCAAAGACTTAAAAATAAGACAGTAAGGCATCAATCTTTTGGACACTGGTGTGAGCATTATTTTCTTGGGTCTGTCTCCTCAGATCAGAACAACAAAAGCAAAAATAAATGGGACTACATCAAAATAAAAAGCTTTTGCACAGTGAAGGAAACCGTCAACAAAATGAAAAGGCAACCCACTAAATCAGAGATGTTTGTAAATGATAGAACTGATAGAGGGTTAATATCCAAAATATATAAAGAACAACTTATACAGCTCAATATCAAACACCAATAATCTAATTAACAAATGGACAGAGTTGTTGAATAGATATTTCTCCAAAGAAGACATACAGATGGCCACCAGACACATGAAGAGATGCTCAACATCACTCACCTGGGAAATGAAAATCAAAATCACAATGAAATATCTTCTCACACCTGTCATAATGGCTAGTATCAAAAATATGAAAAATAACAAATGTTGGCAAGGATGTGGAGTCAAGACAAACTTCTTGCACTATTGGTAGAAATGCAAAATGGTGCAGTCACCATGAAAAACAGTGTGAAATTTCCTCAATAAATTAAAAATACATATGATCCAGTAATTCCACTTCTGGGTATTACCTAAAGAAAATGAAAAACATGAAATCAAAATGATATGTGTACTCTATGTTCACTATAGTACTTTTTTTTTTTTTTTGCAATAGCCAAGATGTGGAAGCAACCTAAATGTTCATTGATAGATCAATGGATAAATAAGGCACAAAATACACATACAATGCAATTATGACTTAGCTATAAAAAAAGAATGAAACCTTGCTGTTTGTGACCATATGGACAGACCTAAACGGTATTATGCTAGGTGAAATAAGTCAGACAAATAAAGACAAATACCACTTGATTTTGCTTATATGTGGAATCTAAAAAAAACAATGCAACAGAACAAATGAAACAGAACAGAAATAGGCTCATAGACAACAAACTGATGGTTGCCAGAGATGAGAGGGGGGATGGACAAAATAGGCAAAGGGATTTAAAAGATACAAACTTCTAGTTATAAAATAAGACACAATATACAATGTATAGCCTAGGGAATATATTCAGTGATACTATAATAACATTATATAGTGGCAGATGGTAGTGGTGGTCAGACCTGTAGTGGTGGTCACTGCATCATGTATATAAATGTTGGATCACTGTGTTGTACACCAGAAACTAATATACTATTATATGTCAGCTATACTTCAATTTAAAAAGAACTATCAGATTAATTAATAGATTTCTATAACTAGGTTTCCAATTGGGTTCAGGAATCTTGGAGGTCTGTGAAGATCAGAATAGATATTCTCCAGATTATTCATCCATTTCCTTACAGAAATTGCAGCGTTACTCTCAATATCCTCAGTAAGACTGCAAAGACTAACTAAAGGATTAATGTTTCTTTGCTTTTGTCGGAAATGCATTAACTCAGTCCTTACTCAGTTTTGAATAGTAGTGAAGTGTATAAGCTTTGACATTGAACAAAATTTGAATTCTGGTCTCATTAGTTACACTGCATATATATGATTCAGTGTAAAATAACTACCTACCTTTGGGGGTTGGATGTGGTGTTCATTAACAAATCTAGTACGTATGTTTACATAGTGTACAGATTTAAATAAAATTGATTTGAGCTGAATACCCTGGTAGGTAGATTTATATCATCATAATCTATTAGGTTAAAATGTGGATGCTCTAAAACAAACACAATGAAACCCCATGGGCTCATAAAAATATAATGAGAAATACATTATGTGGTGATAAGAGATAATACTTCATGCAAATGTGGCATTACATCTCTCTTTGTGTTTAGGAATTAGCTTGTCAGCTATGCAAACACTAGCCATTATTTCTTAACATACTCTGATCCTTAAACAGCACACAGAAACAGGTGCTATATTTCACTCATTTAGTACATTATAGTATCGTAATTTTTTAGATAAAACTAAAAAGCACTAGATCGCACTACCATCTTTAATCAACGTTCAGAACAAATATATGGCAGAAAATTATTAATCAGTAATTCAAGCATACTCTGTCCAGAAGGCAATAGATTATTTAGCACCATGTCAAATCACATAAGCTAATTCAGATATGATAAATTACAATAAAAAAGCATTCTGGTGTTTTGTCCCTGAATTCTAATAATGAGCATAATGTAGTGCTAACTATAATCAATCAGACACATTTATTAGCATGATAACCCACTGATTACCATGTATTGGCTATCAAACAGGTAACAGTATATGATTATAAACCAGATATAGACATTACTTACAGCATATGGGCTCATTTATTTTAGGAACACTAAGTACAGAGATATGTATAGCAATACTAATTAGTTAATTAAGTGTGGTCAAATTCACAACTATTGACAGTTACTGGCTGTTTAATTTTGCCTCCCCCCCCCCAAGTTTTAAATGAAAAGTGCATTAAAAACTTACAATTTTCTCAAATTCATTTGTCAGTGGATTTAGCCTTCACTTAATAAAAATGTGTATTTGGCTTCAGGCATGAAATTTCCCAGATAGTCAAAAAGAAATCTGCCCAATCAATGCCAATAATTTTCTAAGTATTTTGAAAATTAATATTTATAAAGGACAAAAGATTACTTTCTTAACTTTGCAATTAAATGACTATTTTCTCTTCATAAGTAGAAATTAATGAATCAATGTTTATGCAATTGTCTGCTTGCCAATTAAACACTTATCTTAGAATTCATAAATGTCCTTGTTCTTTAAAGAGTTAGCAACAGAGAATTCTTTCTTTTTTTTCTTTTTTATAAACCTTTTGTATACTTCTCCCATATTCTTCATATTTAACTATTTTCTCTTGTCTTCTTTGTTTTTTACTCCTTGCTCTTTCCTTTCTTCTCTCCCCTGAACACCCACCTGGGCTGCTGTTGAGCAAGGTGGGAACCAGTAGCTGAAGACATAGCTGAGGCGTGGGAGGGACGCAGTGTTCAGAAGACCCGATCACCTTAGTTTAGAACATTTTGAAGCCAAGAAGGAGGATGTTCCCTGACCCATCATCTAGGGACTTTAAAAAAATTTTTTTTCCATTAAGTATTTTTCCAAATGAATAGAAGATAACATTGTTCATGACAATGACCAAGGTTCACATAGCTCATTGTCATTGGGTAGCACCCAGGCAGGGCCAGAGACTGGAGAGCTAGAGGGATTAAGAAGGGCAAGCTGTACACGTGTGCTTTTAACCCTAAGTGGAGATAATAGTCGTGGATCTGGAAAAGATCAGGGAAGATATTGAGAATATAAAGAAGGGAGACACTGTAGAACTCAACAATAGGTTGGAGAAAGGACAAAAATGAGTCACAGATTGGAAATGGAATAAATGCACATTTATGTGTTCTTTCCCATCTGTTTTTTAAAAAAGCACATATATCACCTGATGGTTATCTGAATGAGAGCCCTGCTGAAGAAGATGACAATCAGACTAAGCCAAGAAGACAAGTAACATGGCTATAGGGAACAGTCCTAGAAACAGGTTTTACAATTTAGCATAGATATGTCTTTTTTCTTAAAAGAAACAATCTTGGCTTATATTTTATTCATAGAAGCCATTCTTTACTCTATTGCCTTGAGTGATTTTGGCTGTGTGTAGATGTGAGTATAGTAGCTTTAAATTCACCTGTGCCCTTGAACAGCAGCCTGTAGTACATTCAATATTGTTACCCTGACTGCTGCTTTTCTGCCTTCTCTGGGAGCCCGTATCTCCTCTTTTCAGAAATTGTGTTCTGATGCTATTACTGAATTAACACTTTGCTTAAATACACACACACACACACACACACGCACACGCACGCACGTGCGCGCGCACATCTCGGAAAAAATGTTTAAAACTCAAGAGCAGCAAGAAGGCATATTCTCTGTGAAGAGCATTTAAAGTATCTAAAATACCCTGCTTCACCTAGTTGGAGGGGAGATGCAAGGACTTATTAATAATGAGTGGAAATGATACATATTAAAAAGAAAGTGAAAGGATATATTTTCTTTCCGACAGAAAATAGTAAGCAAAATGTTCCTGAATCTGCCTCCCATATTAAAGAATATTTTACCTGTCTAAAATTTAATGTTCATTTGTACACTAAATTTAAAGACATGATACATTCCTAAAAAGAATTTGAGCTATGCTTTCTAACACTATCTGCACATTGGAATCCTATAGAGAGCTTTAAAAATACTGAAACCTGAATTTCACCCTGAGAAATTCTGATTTTTAAAATTCCCCCTGGTCAATCTCATGAATAGCCACAGTAGAGAATCACTGTATGAGGGTCTGCATGTGACTGAAAAATAATTCTCTTCTCCAAATCTACTTAACTATATAATAGGATGTTGGAGGAAAGTTCCTCCTGATTTTTAGAAGTGATCAACCTCATTCAGTTTATAATTCTATCACAGAATGATCTTGGTTAGGAGTTAATCTTGGCCACTCCTGATTTGAGAAAACATAGTCTCTAAAGATGAGAAGAGGGATTTTGAGGGGTGTCTGGATGGCTCAGTCGGTTAAGCATCTGACCCTTGATTTGGGCTCAGGACATGACCTCAGGTTGTGAAATCAAGCCCTACACTGAGGTCCATACTGGGCATGGAGCCTGCTTACGATTCCCATGCTCCCTCTCCCTCTGCCCCCTGCCCCGCCATGAGCCCCTCTATTCACCTGTGCACATGTACATGCTATCCCTCTCTTTCTCTTTCTAAAAATGAAAGAAAGAAAGAAAGAAAGAAAGAAAGAAAGAAAGAAAGAAAGAAAGAAAGAAAGAAAGAAAGGAGGAAAGAAAGAAGAAAGAGAAATGGGGGTATTCAAATCAGAGATGTCAGCTGGAATATTGGCTCAGCCATTCACCTGCTGAGGTACTTAAGAAAAGACTAATCTCTTATAATATCAATTTCCACATCTATAAAGTAGAGGTGATTAAAAGTATATTCAACAACCCAAAGACTACTCAAATTAAATGGAAGTTAACATATTTATGACTTGGCACACAGGAAATATTCAGTGTGTATTCCCTCCTCCTTTATAACTGAGTTGTAACCTTTCATATAATCTGTTGCTCCTTTAGTATGACATAGGAAGAATTAAGTAAAGCTGATAAAAATCAAGTTCTCTATGTACTACTTTGGCAATATCTGTGTAAATACTAGGGAAAAGAAGGATACCTGAGTGGCTCAGTCAGTTAAGCATCTACCTTCAGCTCAGGTCATGATCTCTGGGTTCTGGCATTGAGCCCCACATCAGGCTCCCTGCTCAGCAGGGTGTCTGCTTCTCCCTCTCCCTCTGCCCCTTCCCCACCCCCACTCTAGCTCTCTCTCAAATAAATAAATAAAAATCTTAAAAAAAAAGACTGGATAAAAGGTTGGCACTTTTATGTTTAAGGGTAGGAAAGGATTTTTTTTTTTTAAACACACAAAGCAAAATGTTTTTGTCTTGAAAAGTACCATTCAGCTTGAGAATCTGAGCTGTGAGAGCTATGAGGTTTTTCCAAAGACACTGCTGCTGCTGAAAAAAAAAAAAAATTCATAAGCACACATGTGAAATTGTTTTCCAGAATTTAGGGCACATAGGCAGGATGACAAAATAATGCAGTTGCAGGGTGCTAAGAATACAAACCTGAGAAAAACAAGCAACTTTTGGCTCTTCAGTTTACCTTTTAAAGAAAGATAGATTTTGATCAAGTAATCCTATAGGTCACTGAAACAAATAAAATGCCACAGATAGGAGGGAATCAAATGTGGATAGCAGCAGACTTTTGAGAGGTAACAAAGTTGCCTAGGTAAGAGAGATGTAGGTACCCTGGACTGGGGTGGGGTGATGGAGAGCGTGAACAGTTGATTTGCATAAAGTATGCAAGAAAGAGATCCAACAGGATGTGCAGAGAGAGGATTTATGTATGTACTATTTCAGGGATTAAGTCAATAGGATTTGAAGGAGAGCCGCCTTGCTTGTGATACCAGTGTATCTGACTTGAGTAGCCAGATGAAGGATGCTACTATTCAGTAAAATTGTATGTACAAAATAAATCTTTCATTTGGAGTGGAAGATGGTGTTCTTTGAATACACTGAGTTTGTGTGTATCCCTTGGGGGTATCCAAAAGGAGAAGCCAGGTAAACAGTTGGAGAAATCTTCAGCCCCACAGAGGAGAGATGTGGGGAGCAGGTGTGATGAGGGTGATCATGAGGGTGATCAAATGAGGGTGTGAATGAGGGAGATCAGAGTCAGAACACACAGGGAGAAGAGTGCACGTGTTCTTACTGAGGGCTGCCCGTGCTGACATTTACTGCCCATCATGCTGATGCTTTGCATAAAATACCTAACCCACAGGTCCTCTTCCTTAGAAGCTGTTCAGAGGTGAAAGCAAAGCTGCTCGTCAAAAACTGTTTCTTGCATATACCTGGAAGTCCCAGCAGGAAAAGCCAGCATTTCCGAGCGGCCCTTTGATACAGTCCTTGTGAAGGATGATCAAGTAGAAATACCAGATTGAAAACTTTGAAGATTGTTTTGCCAGTTCAGTTTAGAATCCAGTCCAGAATCCTGAGACTGTTCTGAATCCCCAAAGAAATAGTCACCCATGGAGCTTTTGCCAAAATAGTCTCCATTAAAAAATAACTTTCATGTTTGTCAGCTGCAGTCTGTAATCTAAAATTTAATTAAGGGTCCTCAATCTTTTCTAAATCTCCAATAATCTTAGTGGCTTTAAAAGCATTTGAGAATTACTAGTTCTACCCATCTTACTGAATGGAAAAGAGCAAGAAAGCAATGATGAAGGCGTTTTCCTATGTTAAGCAACTCTCTCTCCTCCACAATGCAGAAAACACCAGCTCGTTACTTAAAATTCTGTTTCTATCCACCTTAGGCAGCGTGGCTGAATTCGAGGACAGTGAGTCAATTTAAAACTCCAACAAGTAAAATGTAGTCCGCCATTTCTTAAATTTAATCTTACCACTCAGGGTCAAGAGTGCTTTGATAATTTGGATTCCAAACAGAGTGCAGGAAGCAATTAAGAGAAGGCACTGCTGTGAGTCCTGCATCACATTCAGAATTGTAAGGTCTAGGTTTCCATTCCACCCAGCCAGCCCACAGTGTGCTTGTGAACCGAGTATTCTGTGGCAACAGACGCATTTCTCAACTTCCCTACCACCGTGCCTTCCTCATAAGGACTTGGCCTTTTCTGGTGTTTTTGTCATTGCTGGAGTTTAAGTTTTGATTGTGAAATATTGCAGGCATTCAGGTGAGAAGTAAAGTGTCATAGTGAACATCAAGTTTAGGAAATAATTACTTTTGATTTTTTTTTAAAGATTTTATTTATTTATTTGTCAGAGAGAGTGAGCACAGGCAGACAGAGAGGCAGGCAGAGGCAGAGGGAGAAGCAGGCTCCCTGCTGAGCAAGGAGCCCGATGTGGGACTCGATCCCAGGACGCTGGGATCATGACCCGAGCCGAAGGCAGCTGCTGAACCAACTGAGCCACCCAGGCGTCCCACTTTTGATTTTTTTTTTTAATTTTTAAAGAAATTTAACAGTAAAGATAGAGTCAAGGTCACCTTTCTACTCTTCCACTGTATCAGTTCATTTCCTTCTTCCTCCAAACTAATCGCTATCGAAAAGTCAGTGCACATAAAAGAAAAGCTTTTTTTTTTTTTTTTAAGTTGAAGACCCTTACCTGTGATTGTAGAGGGAGGGAGTCAGAGACTGCGCTAAATCTATAGGCACTGGTCCTGTATGTTAAAATTATAACAATTTCTGTACATGCTTTAGAGGCTTTCATTGCATAACTCTGTATCCATGAACACATGTAGCATTTTATTTTTTGTTCCCTTTATTTAAATAGTGTTTTGCTACATATAATATTGGATGCCTTGTTTTTTTCAGTATTTTGTATTTAAATATTATCTATGTTGGTAGAGCTAACTCTAATTCATTCCAACTGGTACACAGAGATGGGGTTCAGGATACCCAACCTCAAAATATGGTACCTTGGCAGACTGAATAATTTAAGTTGAAGGAGTCTGAGAAACAGAAGCAGGAAGATCACTTTGATCTCCATCTCCCCTCCTCCCCTGAAACAGGTCATAAAACTCTCATGTAAGAGGTGCCTTCCCTATATCTATAGTAAAGGAGCATCTTTGTTTCCAAAGACAAGGGGATACCAGTTGAATCCAAACAAACAGGCTTTGCTAAGTTTCTTCCAGCTTACTACACTTATCTCATACCCTTTGTCCTGCCACATTTCTCTACAACCATCCATTTTTCATCAATCCTAGCATAAAAATGCTCAGGTTTAAATGAGGCTTTGTTTCCTTATAAAGGCTCCTGGGTCACGTAAAACCTATATTAAATAACTCTGCATGCTTTTCTCCTGTTAGTCTCCTTTTTTAGGTTTAATTTTCAGAACCAGCCTGGAAACCTAAGAGAGTCAGGAAAATGTTTTCTTCCCCACAGTAGTATTCCATTCACAATTATACCACAATGTCCTTTTCCATGTTCCCGTGGATGAATGCTAGGTTGTTGATCATTTTTTTATTATAAATAATGAAGCAGTGAGCACTATTGTTCTGCAGCATGCCTTCTTGTGCTCCTATGTAAAAGTTGTATATGTAGGATATTTATTTTTGATATAGATTATAAAATTGTTAACCTTTACCACCACCTTGCATCATTGCTCTCTGAAGTAGTTGTAAAACTAGTAACAGTAGGAGTGCTCTTTTTAATTTTTTCATTTTTTTACTAAAATCTTTTTTTCATATGGTGGCCAATTTTATCTCAGAATTTCACAGCTATTTTTCCAAGAAAAGTTTGGTGCCACCAACATTGTCACTGTCATCCTCTCTATAAACGCCACCAGCTTTTATATGAGCAATTCTTAAACACCTTTGTACAATGGGATGGACCAAATACTGTAGTCTAATATACAACTGTATGAAAATAAAGGTGAAATATTTATTTCATGCACTATATATTAGCTAGTGATGATGAAAGTGATTATAATTCTTATTCAATAATAAAAAAATAAAGGGATTATGCAAGCATGGATGAGAACATACCAGATTCACCATGCAGAAAGGAGCCATGCACGAAATTCTTCCCATGCTTGAGTCAGGTACATGGCCTCTCATGTGACCAGAGAACTAGGAAAGTGAACGAATTATCAAACCAGTCTTTAGCTCCTTCTATCTCCTCTTCAAAAATCCCTTCATTTCATATAATTTTAGAATTAAAAAGACTATACTACCAATTTTGCCCAAGCTCCTTCTTTATAGCTGAAAAATGATTTTTCAAATTATGAAACCCAAAGAGGTAAAATGCCTTGATGAAGTCACATTACAACCTGTAACTTTGAACATCTTTTACCTGACTTTCTGGCAACCTAGGGCCCTGAAGTGTGGTACCTTGGCAAAACATGCTGACCCTCTTGTCCAGAACAGTTGAAGCAATCAAGATTTCGCTGCTCCACTTACTACTCTAAGATCTCTGCTATTATTTAACTATTATTTCAGGACTTTTCTCCTTGCTAAACAATCTGGCAAACTAATTAGCCAGTACTAACAGTGGTTTCATGCCCCCTCCACCCTAGAATATATTTACTCTGGAGAGAATTTTTTTTAATTTTTTTTAAAGATTTTGTTTATTTATTTGACAGAGAGAGATCACAAGTAGGCAGAGAGAGAGAGAGAGAGAGAGAGAGAGAGAGAAGCAGGCTCCCTGCTGAGCAGAGAGCCTGATGCGGGACTCGATCCCAGGACCCCGAGAACATGACCTGAGCCGAAGGCAGCCACTTAACCCACTGAGCCACCCAGGTGCCCTGGAGAGAATTTTTTTATTCAGTTTCTCTTTTTAGTCTCTCAAAATACTATTCTATAAGCATCAAACTCAGCTTCTTAAAAGGTTTTGTTTTGTTTTGTTTTGATTCACTTAGGTATCTTTAAGAAAACTCCCTACCACCACCCACCCTGTAAAGGCCTAAGACAATCACACTCACCATTTAAATTCAAAGACACAAGCACCTTGTGCTAATGCAGCTAAAGCAAATACATAGGTAACTGTTTTTAATGCCTATTAAGTATAGTTAAATTATAATGGAACATTTAAGAAAATATATGTGACATTCAAATGAACACCAAATGATTCCATTTCACACTAGTCAATATTAAATTAACTCCATATTACATGAAAATATTAAACATTACTGAAATAAGCAATAAAAGAAAATTATGTTGTAATCTCACAAACATATCATTGTTGGAAATTTGTTATAAAAAAAAAGAATAGGGTAAATATTGTAAAACTGGTTTAAAGTCATTTATTTTGGAAATAATTAAAGGGAAATAACATCGCACCAGAAGTTCCATTATGTGTTTTAAATCAATGAACAAATGGAACACATTATAATGCAGGCAGGTGTAAACAAATTGCTATTTGTACAATGCAGTGCTTACTAAAGGTAATTTAAGTAACTGAAAATAACCGGACAGCTAAACAATATAAAGAATCTATAAATGTGAATTTTAAAAATTATGTTTTAAAGCTAAAAATTGAAATAATGAACTGAAGGGATTGCTGATCTAAACAGTCCTGAATTTGTAATAGACACATGGGATTGGTCAACTGACACGAATATTTAAACTGTTTCAAATTATGCACTTCATTAAAACAAAAAAATTCCCTTTGTCTTTATACCCATTCCCATTATTTCCACACATTCACTCAAATTACAGACATATTTAAATACTACTGATAATTTAAATTACTCAAGTGATTAGTTAAATGGCTGAAAGTATAACACTGTAATTGCTATACAATAATATTTTGATTAATTTGACCTCTTTATAATCATGCTCAATAGATATTTATGGGTTATTTGATTAATGGGTGATTTTGATTTGGCTTGATTCTGTAATAAACTCAAGGGTAACAGTTTTGTTGCTTTTCCAGTTAGCGTCGCTCTTGTTTTGCTTCATCCAACCATTCATTGAAACATGCGTGCTTAGATATGCCCAATCTACAGCATGCTGGGACACAGAAAGAAGAGATCCTCAAGGAACTCATAGAATAATGTGGAAGATAGACACTTGGGGACATATGGTGTGGCCAGCTGTGCTTGGGGCCTATACCTGAGCACTAGGAGTCCATATGAACTGTGTATGCTGAATCTGGGATGCCATCACTTTCTGGGAAAACACAGCCTGGGTGGAGTTGTGGAAGATTAGTACTTGGGGAGAAGAGTTGGTACAAACAGTTCCTGCAACTTATAGCACCAGCCACTGTACCAAGCTCAGGAGACTGTTTAAGTTCAAGTGGTGAGTTGAACTTGGATGGAATGGGAGACAAGTGGCCACAGTAGACAGGAAAGATCAACGCCAAGTCATAGGGGCCTGATGTCATTGTGAGGAACTGGGGCTTGATGACCACAGAGAAGCCCTTAAAAAATGTGAACTATTTAAATGTAAATGTAAATGGCATTATCAGATGTGTGTGTCTCAGAAAACCATTCCAGTTGCTTCACTGTTATTTTGAATATTTCTTATAATTACAAGAATTAAGTAGAAGTAGGGAAAGCTGTGTGATACCCTCCCAGTGTCACCCTGATCTGTGTCTGGAGAGGGAGTAGTCAGAGCTCAGTGGATGGGTCCTGCCCCACATATGTTAAACTGCAACAGTAAAGGACAGAATGGGAACTTGTTTTGTCCTCTATATCTTTCCCCTATGCATGGAGGTAAATCAAAAGAGCTCAGGAGTACAACTGCAAGTTCGCTAAAGTTAGGGTCTACAAACTCTGGTGTGCAGGCCGGGTACAACCCACTTCCTGTTTCTGGAAACAGAATTTTATTGGAACCCAGCCACATTCTCCTCCTTTACCTGGTGCCTATGGTTATTTGCTCACTATATTAGCAGAATACTCACAAGAGATACCATAGAGCATACAAACCTAGAATGTTTACACTCTGGCCCTGAATGGACACAGTTGCCAAGCCCTGACTTAAGAGATGACTCAGTTCCAAATATGTATTTTTTTCCATTTATTTTCACTTTATTTGCTCTTTATTTCTTCTTACACCTCAGACATACCTGGGATCATTTTCCTTCTGCCTCAAGTAGAACCTTTCGATTTTGTTCTGTGCAAGTCTGCCACAATGACCCTTCTGACCTTTGCTTGACATCCTTGTTTCACCAACAGTATTGAAATGTTTTCTGAGCTGGAATTATTCTCTTTTACAGATTAAAGACATGATTTCTCTATCATTTGTCTTACTTTGTTGCTGTTAAGAAGTGAACTGTCAGTCTAATTCTTCCTCCTTTGAAGATAATCTTTTCTTCCCTGTTTGCCTCTGGCCTCTCCTGTTTTTTCTCTTAGTCTATTTTTTTCCTGCACTTTCTATGTAATATACTCAGTTGCAAATTTCTTTTTAAGTACCCTGCAAGAGATCTGTAGGCTTCTTGAATCTGCAGATTACTGTCTTTTGGGTCTAGAAAGTTCTGAACTTTGTCTCTTCAAATATATCCGTGTCCCAAATACTCTCTTCTCCATCTAGGACTGTGATCACATATCCCAGACCTTATTAGGGTGTCATCCAGGGTTACTAGTCTCTGTTTTTTATAATGTCCTCCTTAGGTCTTTCTAGATCATTAGTTTCAAACTGTCTTCCTGTAGACCATGCCTATCTTTAGCTCTCCTTAGCTTGTTGTTAAGCCCACTCACAAGGATTTTAATTTCTATTATGTACTTTTTCCCAGAACTTCTATTTTTTTTTTCAAACTTGCTATGTTACTTTTTATAGTCCCAAGCCCTCTGCAAATATCTTTCAGTTGGCCCTTCATTTATTTAAGCATTATCAGCATAGCTATTTTGCAGTTGGTGTCTAATTATTTCAACATCCGATGTCTTTGCCTTTTGCTGCATTTCTGTTTCCATTTCTGCCTTTTCTGTGTATCCTCATAGAGTCTAGCACGTATTTGCACCTACTTATTATTTTTGAAGTGATGAACTTTCTGCTTGAAAACTATTTTGGGCTAATTTGACGAACAGGTTTCCAAAGAGAAAGACCACTGCTGCCTCAGGCTTGATAAGGATAATTCAATACCTGACTGAAATTCTACCCAGGCTCTGTATCTTCTTTAGGGTCTGGCTGACCAAGAAGGAGTCTGATTCAGCTTTCCAGGTTTGTTCAATTTTGGGCTTTGATTTTGGTCCCATTCTCAGAAGGTGTCTGCCAAAAAGTCATATACTCTCAGGGCAAAATTGCTTCCTGTGCTGGCATAAATCTCTGGGTTTTTTAATATTTTCCACTCAGGCCTGGTAATTCCTTACTGTCCTATTGTCTGTGTGGTGCTTCTAAGAAGCTCTTTGCTAATATTTTACCCAGCTTTCTAAAGTTGTTTTCAACAGGAGCGTACATGTCAATAACCTGGCCCTTGCACTATTAGAAACCAGAAGTCTTCTGAACTTGGCATTTAAAAAAATAAGGTGGCTAGGTTAAATGAGGCCTTAGCTTTCTGCTAAAGAGAGTGATTTTTTTCTGCTGCCTTGGTGGAGCAGGGGAAATTTGTGAGTCTTTAACTCTCTATAGACATAAAGGGCTGTAGAAATCCGCCGTGTTTTGTGTTTTGTTGTTGTTGTTGTTGTTCTGACGTTTAAGAAGCTCATTCTAAAATAAATTTGAGGCCATTTTTGTCCTTAAAGGGCTGTGCCTATGGTGGATAACCAGAATTCCAAGAACTGTTTGCTGGTACTGCAAGAGACTGAGAAAATGGCAATTCACTGTAACCTTCCCACCCTTTGGATCTGAGCAGATTTTTATCTTTCTTTGGTAGACACATGCTATAGAAAGGAGATGTTATATGTGCTCTGAGAAGAGTTTCAAGAATCTCTGAGTACATCCATTCTTACTTTTGGAACCCGGTGAACTTCACCTGAGCAAGCAAGCCGCGTTAGACTACTGGAGAGCGTGAAACCACACGGGAAGATTCCCCACTTGCTCAAGCAGGGAACCTACCTGCTAATTACTGATCCATGAGCAATCTTACCTGAGATGAGTCAATTCTGACCCAGACTAGAACCACTTAGCCAAGCCCAGCCAAGGCTGTCAACCCATGGGTTCATGAGCTAAATAACTGGTTGTGTTTTAAGCCACTAAATCTAGAAGTGGTTTCATTCTCAGAAAGAGCTAACTCACATACCTGTTTTACTTTATTAAAATTATTCTTGTTAAAGTCACTAAAAACCTCTTAATTGTCAAATTAGTGAACATTTTTCAGCCCTTATCTAAGGAGACCATTTATACCATTTGACACTGTTGGTTACTATTTAGAATCCTGTACTCTTGATTCCTGTGATTCTACTAGAAGTTCTGCCCTGTTCTTTCTTCATTTCCCTTGTAGATTTTATTTCTTCTGGTTTTTCCTATAAGTGTTAGCCAGGTTTCAATCTTCTTGCCACTTCTCCATCCACAAACTCTCCTATTGGCTCTCCTCCCTTGTTTTTTCTTTCAACAACCTACTGTGTGGTTATGATGACCTAATCTCTATCTTTGTACAAAACCTCTTCCTGCATTACAGACTTGAATATGTAATGTGACAGTTAGCCGAGAGTTAGATATATGTCCCCAGACCCTAAAATTGAACGCATCCCAAACTGTGTAATCTCTGTTCTTCTCTGCCACCTGCTGGCTGGCTAGCTACTCCTCCATCTCATATCCTGTTACAAGTAGTCCTCCAGTGGCCAGTTAGAGAAACCTGGAGCTAACAAAGGGCTCTACTGGACTCCGTCCTCCTTATCATAGTTGTGTCTTCTCTATGTCCATCTCACTGCCCCAGTCCAGGCCTTCTGTTTCTCTCTCCTGAAACACTGATAGCTTCTAGACTAGTCTCCCTAACTCTAGTTTCTTTCTTTTATAACCACCTTAAACTTAACTTCCAAATTAAGTTATTTAAAAAACAAACAAACAAATGAAAACTCTCAGAAGCTTAGCATTTACTGCACATGTTTGGCAAATCATAAGCACATAGGCTACCACAGTTATCTTCTCTGCCTCTGACAGTCAGCAACAGAATCCCAAAGTGATTCCTGTTTTAATTCATGGTAAGCCTGGACTCCAACTCTATAAGACAGCCCAGCTACTACTATTGGCCAAGAGGCAGCTTTAAAGATGAAATTTACTTACCTTCAGATTGTCAAGGGTAAACAAAGCTGGACACTAAAACATAAAGACAGATTTTAATCAGTTATATGCTATTGTAACAGGGAAGAGGATCTAACATGAACTGAACTCAATTTTGATTGGTAAAGAGTTGACTGGATATTTTGAAGGGAGAATGAGCAAGTGGGAAGAAGGCCATCCTGGGGCTCAGTAGAGTCAGGGAAGAGAAAAATTGCAAAGGATTGAACAGTGTAAATGTTGATTAGGTTATCTGTGTTTGCTAGAAGGTAAATACAGAAGTTAGGATTCTATCCTCCCACAGAGACCGAGACTAAGGCAATATCCTTTCTGATGCTCATATTTTAAGAGAATGCTTTTAGGGCTCCTGGGTGGCTCATTCAGTTAAGCATCTGCCTTTGGGTCAGGTCATGATCCCAGGGTCCCTAGATGGAGCCTGCTTTGGGCTCCCTGCTGAGGAAGGAGCCTCCTTCTTTCTTTGCCCCTCCATCTGCTCATACTGTCTCTCTCCAATAAACAAATGAAATCTTTTTTTTTTTTTAATTTGTCAGACAGAGAGAATAAGCAGGAGGTGAGGCAGGCAGAGGGAGAAGCAGGATCCCCACTAAGCAAGGAGCCCAATGCAGGACTTGATCCCAGGACCCTGGGATCAGGACCTGAGCCAAAGGCAGATGCTTAACCAACTCAGCCATCCAGGCATCTCTTTAAAAAACAAAATAAATAAAATAAAATAAATAAACTTTTAAATAGATAGATAAGGAAAAGAAAGAGGAAGGAAGGAAGGACGGGCTTTCAGGTCCTTGAGAAAGATACTCTTGAGTCGTAGAAGATACATATACATCGTAAAGGGACAGAGGAAAGATTTACAGTTGAAACCTTTTTTCAGTAAATGCTCTAAGAAAAGGGGTTTGGGGCCTACTTTCAGGTGTTGACCTAAAAAAACAAAACAAAACAACCAGTAAAGCTTTTGGGGAATCTTGAGTTTTCTTAGGCAGACATTTTAAGGGAGGCCAGAGTCATCCTAGGGATGAGGTCTTGAGCTATCAGAAACTGTGTTAGTGTTTGTTTAATTCTTTTAACATGGGAGAAAGTGAGTGGACAGAATTTATTTGTGTTGACAGTCTGCAATTTTTAGAGGCCATAGCTGAGTCATTAAGAGGGATGAGAGGAGTCTGGCTAGAGGTGGTCAAGGAGAAAAATCTTTGTCAGGATTAAAGTGTAAACTCTTTAACATTATATTTTAAGAACTGATTCTTCCAGTTAATTATATTGCCGAATAGCAAATTATGCCCCAACTCTGTAGCTTATAGCCCCAATAATAACTTACTTTATTCAAAATTATTATTTGGGCTAGGCTCAGAGAAGAAGGCTCTGTGCACCACCAGCTGGGACACCTAACTCATGCTGGAGCATTTACTTCCAGAATGGGTCATTTACACAACTGGCAAGGTGGTATTGATACTAGGCGGGGTGCTCATCCAGTGCAGTGGGAAGGAACTTCTATTTCTATGTAGGTCTCTTCATGGGGCTGCGTGGGCTTCCTCACAGCATGGTGGCTAGGTTTGAAGAACAAGAATTCTGAGTGGCCTACACTGGAAAATAATTCATAGGACATGACCTTGGAAGTCTCATGTCATTTTCATCATATTTTATTTTGGCAAAGCAAGGGTCAAGGGCAGCCCAGATTCAATAGGAAGAGATTCTGCCTGTTGATCAGGAGAGTGTCAAAGAATCTGTGCCTGTTTTTTTTTTGTTGTTGTTGTTGTTGTTGTTTTAATTTATTTGACAGACAGAGATCACAAGTAAGCAGAGAGGCAGGCAGAGAGAGGGGGGGAAGGAGGCTCCCTGCTGAGCAGAGAGCCCAATATGGGGCTCGATCCCAGGACCCTGGGATCACAACCTGAGCCGAAGGCAGAGGCTTTAACCCACTGAGCCACCCAGGTGCCCCTCTGTGCCTGTTTTTAACCTGCTGTGCCGAATGTCTGAATGAATGGAGTCAATGAGAAATTCTTTATTGGCTGTCCCCTGTCCATATTTTCTGAACTAATTTTTCCATTCCTTCTTGAACATTTTACCCAAAAGTAAACAAAAATCCAACTTCTTGTTGTCCCTCTCTTGTGTCTTCCTTTCTTTGCCTCCCTGTTCCTCCTGATGCTGTGTCCTCAACCAGGAATTCCCAGCCATTATTCTGCTATTCACTGCATACACCACTGTACTTCTTTTAGGATTCAACTCTATTTTCTTTCTAGTAGCCCTTTATGAAACATCTAGATGTTCCTAGACATCCTATATGTTCAACCCCATAGGGATCCCTATAAATATACCTGTATACAATTTTGCAAGGTTTTTTTTGATGATGTGTTCATTTACTTTATTAGAACTATGTGAAGCCAAGTATTGTATCTTAAATGTCTTATGTTTCCAGCATTTAGCATAGTTACTGATAATTACAGTCATTCAGTATCTCTAAAATAGAAAAAATAAAAACAAAAAAACAACAAAACCACTTAAGGAAAACACTGACGACCTCCCCAAACTCCAATAATACTTGTGGACTCAACATCATCTGAGAATTGGACATTCAGCCAGGATTATGATTCCAAAATAACTAAGGGCTATAGGCTACATTTTCTCTTATCTCAGAGAAAATCCCAAGGAGTCCTATACTGTATAGACAAGTGTTGTTTGACAAAGGGCTGTGAAATCAGGTTCACTGCTCTCTCAGATTCTGCCTGGTGCTATGATTTTAGTTCCTAAGCAGCTTGAATTTCCTGGGCTAGAGTACACTGTGCTGTAATAATTCAGAAGCTGTTTTTTTTTTTGTTCTTGAAACATATGGTGCTAGCTAAGATTTATCTTGGGAAAAGCTGGTCAGGAAGGAAAACTGCTGAAGAGCTGAAATCTCTCCCAACAGCTAAGGAAACGATAGAGGGGCACTGGCGTCCTTCCTCAGATAGCTCAGGCTCTCTGCCAGTTTGTGGTCCATATGCTGGACCCAGAGAGCTGCTTCCATTGTAATAATGATTGCCTCAAGTTGTGTGGAGTTGATATTCCCCCAGAGGGCTCACAGTTTCAAACATACCTAAGTGCGCTCTGTTAGCCAACACAGCCTCAGAAAAATGGATTAGCACTTCTAAGAGGAGAGTTTATTTTTATTCTTCCTGGTTACAGAGTTGCAAGTGCACTGGTTCAGAAAGAGTTCTGTTTTTGCACCACACTGCTGTTCAGTTGGGTGAAATGTTTATTCTGGGGAGAGCGCATAGCACAGTGTGGTTATAGAGAAAATGCTGTCTTTTGGCTTATTTCTTGTAAAAGAGTTTTTACATCAGGGCTAAGACCCCTGGAAATGAATAACATCCTCAAAGTGCAATCTGTATTTACCTGTGAGGGTTTGTTAGTTTGCTTATTTATTTGTTTATTTATTTATTTATTTTAATAGACTGAATTTGAGCCAATAGTTTACCCAGGGAATACAAAACTTTCACTTGACTTGTTTTATGTGCTCTTTTGCACTATTTGCTTGATCTACTCAAGCAATCCCTTCCCTTACTCTCCCTTACCTCCTCCTTCCCTTCTCTCCTCTCTCTTTCATTCTCTCTCTCTGTGTTTTTATAAATTAAATACATATAAAATATATGTACATATATGTGTGCACATATACATATAGCTATCTATAAACATATACATATATACATGTATATACATATATAGCTATATATGATCTATAAGCAGATACATATACAAATAGAAATAGAAATACATGTATATTGACATATACATATACACATACAGCTCTATATGTATCTATAAATTGATACATATATAAATAGATACATATATAAATATATTCCATTTACATATGTGCATATTCAATATAAATTGTCTGGTTGAGTGACTACAATAGATCTTATGACTTGAATTTTATATATACTCAGATACCTTCCAGATAAGCGTAGAGGTTAGCTTCTTAGCACTTAGCAAAGACAAATAAGTTAGTATACATGTAAATATTGCAGGGGAAGAAATTTTAAGAAAATATTGGCAATAGTAAAAAGCATATCAAAAGTTGGGGATAAACACTAAATTAAAAAAGGAAAAATAGTTTTACTAACTTCTATTAGAAGGAATAGTGTTCTATGAATATTGTATCTTTATTTATAATAATGGCTTAACAACGGAGAGTGGTTGCAATAAGAAAATATTCTATTAAAATATGTAATGATTTTTAAAAGTAGTTTTATTCTAATCTACATATCACATTTAAAGAAAGAAACTGAGAGTGTAAAGGCTAGTGTTAACACATTCATAACACTAATTTCTAGTTAGTTTATCAAGGGAGGTTTGTCCTAGATAGGATACCCTGATTTCCTGTGTATATAGTTTTGGGGTATGTGTGAGTGTGTGTGTGTGTTCATATCCATTCAGTTACGATAACTGAAAGCATGCCATATCCTGGAACAGGTTAAATATTTCCCCTTAAATATGAATATGTTTGGAAAAAATTTTTTAAAAAGAATAGAAGTGTTAATGTCAATCCAGTCATTTCCAATTTATAATAAATTACCCGAATATGAATAAATGAGAAACACTAGTTAAAAGGAAAC
>ML109604.1:35377-60271 GCA_003697995.1 Taxidea taxus jeffersonii | reverse complement strand
CTGGACAGGGTTTCTCTAATATCTCCCATGCCTTTTTCAAGCCCAGCCCAGAACCTTGAGAATCATTGTCCTGAATTCCAGATCTGACATATTACCAACGTCTCTATTGATTAGGTCCCTAGCCTTCGGTACTGCCTCCTGTTCTTCTTTTTGTGGTGAGTTTTTCCGCCTTGTCATTTTGTCCAGATAAAAATATATGAAGGAGCAAATGTAATACTAAAAGTGTGGCAACGACCCCAGGAATATGTGCTTTAACCAAATCAGAAGAACCCCAAATCATGGGGGGAGGGAGAAAGGGGGTAAAAAGAACTTCAAAAAAGAGAAGAAAAAATAAATAAAAGAGAAAAAAATATAAAAAAAGAAAATATATATATATGTATTAGACTGGTGGCTAGAACAGTGTCACCCACTTAAGTTTGGGAGTATTTTGGTCTCTTAGAAGAAACTACCTCCCAAAATTTTAAAGAATGAAAAACATATATAAGGGTAAACACAATGAAGGGATGAAATATGATTATAAAGATAAAAAAAATTTTTTTTTTCTAACAAAGGAGTTGATAAGGTTAGTTGGTAAGGAGAAAAAAAAAAAACAAAAAAAGTGGAGAGAACTTCCTTGGGTTGGAGACTAGATCAAGCCCGGTACTAGATTTTGATCTATTAGAAGAAGTTATACCCCAAATTTTTTAGAAGAAAAAAAAAACCCTATGTGTATACAAAGAATAATGTTAGATACAATAAAGGATAAAATATGACTATACTAATAAAGGGTCAAAAAAGTTTTTTTTTAAGAAAGTTTTTGAGATAAACTAGTTAAAAAATGTTAAAAGAGGAAAGGGTAAAACTTAAAATAAAATTAGCAGAAGAGAAAAAAAATTAAAAATTAATTAACTTTGCATGACTAAAGATTCATGGGGAGAAAGCCAAGAATTCCATGCTTTGCTTTCTCCTCCTCTGGAATTCCGCTGTTCTCCTTGTTAAGTGAACTTGGTCTTGGCTGGATTTCTTGTTGATCTTCTGGGGGAGGGGCCTGTTGTAGTGATTTTCAAGTGTCTCTGCCCGCACTTCTGCGGAATTTCACCGCCCTTACCGGGGGCCGGGCTAAGTAATCCTCTCAGGTTTGCTTTTGGGAGCTTTTGTTCCCTGAATGCTTTCTGTAGAGTTCTGGAGGATGGGAATGATAATGGTGGCCTCCCAATCTCCATCTCGGAGGACCCAAGAGGTAGGGGCCCCAGTCTTCAGTGCACCTTCAGAGAAAAACACTTAATCACTCCCATCTCCCCAGCCTTCAGCTGCGCTTGGAGAACATCACGCATAATCACTCCTGTCTCACTGGCCTCTGGCCATGCTCCGAGGTCACCCAGCCTGTGACCAAGTGTCTCTCTCTCTGACACAGAGTCCCACCTGGAGTCTCTGAACCCTGCAGATCTCTGGGCTCTCCCAGTCGGAATCTCCCTGGATCTTGGGGGACCCCACGCACAGAGAACCGGCCTCTGTCACAGATTATGGTTCAAGGAAACCCCAAGTTGAAAGCTCACTCCTTGGCTCTGTCTCTGCATCCAGCTTCCCCGCTCTAATACCTGTGAGCTCTGCGACACTCAGACACCACCGATACTTCTGTGACCCCGCGGGACCTGAGTCCACACTGTCCCCGTGAGGTCTTCACCCCAGTTTAGCCTCTGGATTGATGTCCCTCAGTGGAGCAGACTTTAAATGTCCTGATTTTGTGCTCCATTGTTCCGCCACTTGCCCCTCCCCCTGGGGTCTATCTTCCCATAGCCTTGGATTCACTTCTCCGCTGGTCCTACCTTTTAGAAAGTGGTCGATTTTCTGTTTCTGGAATTGTTGCTCTTCTTCTCTTCAATCTCCTGTTGGATTTGTAGGTTTTTGGAATGGTTTGATAGGATATCTAGCTGATCTCCTGCTGCCTGATGTCATCTCAGCCTGCTACTTCTCCGCCATCTTGACTCCTCCCCAAATCTCTATTTCAGTTTTGGTAGTATATATATATTTCTGGGAATTTATCCATTTCTTTCAGGTTGTTCAATTTTTTACCATGTAGATTTTTATAATCTTCCAATTGTTTGTATTTCTATAGTATTGGTTGTTATTTCTCCTCTCTCATTTGTGATGTTATTTATTTGGGTCCTTTTACTTTTCTTTTTGATAAGTCTGGCTAAAGGCTCATCAAATATTTCTTATTTATTTATTTATTTATTTATTTATAATTTATTTTCA
Organism: Taxidea taxus jeffersonii; assembly: GCA_003697995.1. NCBI lineage: Eukaryota > Metazoa > Chordata > Mammalia > Carnivora > Mustelidae > Taxidea > Taxidea taxus. The sequence goes on along the minus strand of ML109604.1, from coordinate 58,036 downwards.
GATAACAATTTCTTGGTTTCATGGCTCTGTTCTTTTTTAGTTTTTTGTTTGTTTGTTTGTTTTCAGGGGGGGATGGGGGTAGTGTTTCTATATCATTTATTTCTTTTTTAAATTGTATTATTCCCTTCCTTTTACTCTCTTCCAGCTTTGTTTGTTGTTCATTTTCCTAGACACTTTAGGTGTAAGTTTAGGTTGTTATTTGAGATTTTTCTTGTTTCTTAAGGTAAGTCTGTATTGCTATAAACTTTATTCTTAGGACCTCTTTTGCTGCATCCCCAAAATTTTGGGACCATAATGTTTTTATTTTCAATTGTCTATATGTTTGTTGATTTCTTTTTTGATTTCCTAGTTGACCCATTCATTGTTGAGTAGTCTGTTTTTAATCTCCAAGTGTTTGTGGTCTTTCCAATTATTTTCTTGTGGCTGACTACAAGCTTCGCCATGTTTTGGTCAGAAAATGTGCATGGTATATCAGTGTTATTGTACATTTTGAGGCTTGATTTATGATCTTGTATGTGATCTCTTCTAGTCCCATGTGCACTTGAAAATATGTGTAATGTGTATTATGTTGTTTTAGGATGAAATATTCTGAATATATCTGTTACGTCCTTCTGGTCCAACGTGTCATCAAAGCTATTCTGCCTTGTTGATTTTCTGCTGAGATAATCTGTCCCTTCATGTAAGGTGGGTGCTAAATTCCCCTACTATTATTGTATTTAATTAATTATCATTAATTAATTTATGTTTGCTATTAATTATTATATATATTTGTGTGCTTCCATGTTAGGTGTATAAATATTTAAAACTGTTAGCTTTTCTTATTGAATTGTCCCCTTTATAATTATATAAAGCCCTCCATCTCTTGTTACAGACGTTGGTTTAAAATCTATTTTGTCTGATATAATAAATATTGCTATGCATGCTTCCTTTTGACATCCATTTGCATGATAAATGTTTTTCCATCCTCTCACTTTTAATCTGCAGGTGTATTTAGGTCTAAAATGAGTCTCTTGTAGACAGCAGATAAATGGGTCTTTTTTTTTTTTTTCCCTTTTTTTCCCCCCTTTAATCCATTCTGACAATCTGTCTTTGGATTAGATTATTTAGTCCATTGGCATTTAAACTTATTGATAGTTATGTATTTAGTTCCATTTTATTACTTTTTCTTTCATTGTTTCTGGAGATTTTCTCTGTTCCTTTCTAGTCTGTCACTTTTGGTCTTTTGTTTCCACTCAGAGAGTCCCCTTTAATATTTCTTGCAGGGATGGTTTAGTGATCATGAACTACATTAGTTTTTGTTTGTCTGGGAAACTCTTTATCTCTCCTTCTATTCTGAATGATAGCCTTGCTGGATAGAGGTTGTTGGCTGTAGATTTTTCCCATTCGTAATGTTGAATATATCATGCCACTCTTCTTGCTTGCCAAGTTTCTGTCGATACATCTGCAGCTAGACTTTGGGTCTTCCCCTGTAAGTTAGAGACTTCTTTTGTCTTGCTGCTTTAGGGTGTATTTTTGTTTTTGTTTTTGTTTTGTTTTGTTTTATTGGTATATTTTGCAAATTTAATTACAATGTCTTGGTGTTGACCTTCTTTTGTTGATTTTGGTGAGAGTTCTCTGTGCCACCTGGATCAAGATATCTGTTTCTTTCCTCAGATTAGGGATGCTTTCTACTATTATTTCTTTAAATAACTTTTCTGTGCCCTTCTCTCTCTTTTTCTTCTGGGACAGCTACGATATGAATGTTATTATATTTGATGGACTCACTGAATTTCCCAAATCTCTTCTTGTGTTCCATAATCCTTTTATTCACTTTTGTTCAGCTCCATTATTTTCCATTATCTTATCTCCTTTATCTCTTTTTATTCCTCTGCATCTTCCATTGTTGTTTCATTGCATCAAGAACTAGAGGGTATTATCCTTAGCAAAATAAGTCAATCGGAGAAAGACAACTATCATATGATCTCCCTGATATGAGGAAGTGGAGATGCAACAGGGGTGGGGGTTAAGGGGGTAGGAAAGGAAAAAATGAAACAAGATGGGATCAGGAGGGAGACAAACCAAAAGAGACTGTTAATGTCATAAAACAAACTGAGGGGCGTGGGTGGGAGGGGGGTTGGGAGAGGGTGGTGAGGTTACATTATATGTTTAAATAAAAACAAAATAAAAAAAAAGACTGTTTTGAATCTCATTATTGTGTTTTTCATTTCTAAGTGATTTTTTTTTTTTTTAACTTTCATCTCTGTGGTAAGGGCCTCCATGAAGTCTTCCATTCTTTTCTCAAGCCCAGTGAGATTGTTGCTTAAAATTTTCCATCAGGCATGTTACTTATATATATTTTGCTTAGATCTATGGCTGTGACCTGATCTTGTTTTTTCATTTTTGGTGAATTCCTCTGTCTTAGAATTTTGTCTAAGTCTCTGTGTTCTTCTGAATGTTAGAAAAGCCTCTTATGTTTCCTGTTCCTAAGAGTAATGCCCTTATAAAGAAGAGGTTATATAGTTTCCAGGGTCTGATGCTTCAGGGATTGTCTCTGGTGTGTCCTGCATGCACTCTGCTATTGTGTTTTGGCTGCTCTATCCTTCAGGCCAGTAGTCTGCAGACATTCTGCCTTTGGTGGGCAGTGTTTGCTCTTTGGCTAGAATGTGGCAAGTTTTAACTAGGTGTGCTCTGTTCTGCTTGTTAAATGATACCTTATACAATTTCTACCAGAATGAAACCCTAAGAACTCTGATTTGGGACATGGTGTGGGATTTCCGTTGGTCTTCTGAGGATGGAGCCTGTTGTGTTGGGACTGAGTCAAACTTAATCAAGAAGGTTGGCATAACCAGAGCACAGAAAAACTTGGTGTAAACAAATTAGACATTTCATATCAGCACTGTGCTGTTTATTTCAGATGTCTTTGTTTATGTCGAGGAGCGGGGGAGGGAAATCATGACAACCAAGAACTTTGTCCCCAGAGAAAGGTCTCTGTGCCTGCTGCTCTCAGGAAAACACTCTGAGAGGAGCAAATAATCTCCCCTCTCTGGTCCCAGGAATTTTTCAGGTTGCTTTTCCCACACTGTTTGCCTCCCAGTTGTTTGCCTGCCATCTTTCCAGGAGTAGGGCAATGCCCTTATGGCTCTATCACAGACAAGCCTGTTGATCTTTAAATCCAGTCTTCAAACCTTGTTGGTTGTAAGAACTCACGAAAACCCACTCCTCTTATATTCCCAGCCAATGGTTTTAGGCAAGCGCTTTCCTTGTGTGTTCCCATGTACACCTTTCTTGATTTTCTCCACCATCAGGAGTCCCTCCCCTCTGTAACACCAGAAAGTCACTTCACCAAACCATGTCTCTACCCTCCTACCTTCTTTGATATGACATTTTCTCACCCTCTAGTTGTGGAATTTGTTCTGTCAGTACTCAGTTTAATGTTAAAGGTACTCAGAATGTTTTGATAGTTATTTAGTTGTGCTCCAGGGAAAAGGTCCTCCTACTTTTCCACTATCTTATCTTACCTTCTCTTATACAAGATTTTTCAGATGTATTGATGTGTATATATGTATATAATCAACAAGATGGATTTTAAAAAGAAGTGTAGCAAAAATATGGCAGGGACAACATGAAAGGCAATGATAGAAATAATCCAAATACAAAATAAAATTAAGTAAACTAATTTCATTAATTTAGATTAAAAAAATCATCCAAATACTACTTATAAGACATACAGTAGAATGGTTAGTTTTATATGTTAATATGGTTCAGCCAAAGAATATCCAGGTGTTAGGTCAAACATAATTCTTGTTGTCTCCAGTTATGAGGGTGTTTTTGGATGAGATGAACATTTAAATTGGCAGACAAAGTAAATAAGATTTCCTTCCTTAACATAGATGGCCTTCATCTATTGAGTTGAATACTGGAATAGAACAAAAATCATTACCCTTCCATAAGCAAGGGGAGACTCTTTCTGTATGAGTGCATGAGTTGGATATTGGTCTCTTTCTGCCTTCAGAACTCAAGCTGAAGCATTGGCTCTTCTTGGGTATCCAGTCATTAACTTTAGGACTGGAGCTACATGAGCTCTCCTATGTCTCCAGATTGCTGACTGCAGATCTTGAGACTTCTCAGCTTCCATATTTGTGTGAATTATGTGTATATATGGAAACATAAATATATGTTTATGTTTCTATATATATGGAAACATGTACTAGGCCAATAAAATTGAAATAAGTTATTAAACTCAAATAAATTTTATAGCAAAAATAATTATTAAGTTTAAAGATAATCAAATTCTAATTAAGTTAATATCCATATAATATTCATAATATAACTTCAAATTATATGACATAAAAAGTGACATAATTAAAAGAGCTATTGACAAAGTAATAAATATAATTGAATAATTCAACACTCATCTCTTCTTAAAATAATAGACTTCAGAGATAAAATATTGCTAAATATGTATAAAATATATCTAATACATCTATTTCAACAATTAGGTAGGAAATGCATATTTACTTTTCTCAAGTATACATGGGCATTTATGAAAGTTTAACATATGGTAGTCTGTAAAGCAAGCATTTACATATTTCAGACAGTTGGTAACATACAGGATACTTGAGGACCATGTAAATGACAAAAACTTGTGGGGAAAAAAAAAAAAATATATATATATATGTATATATATATATAATGAGCACAGCCAGAAAAGTGGAAATTAAGAACATATGGGCTAAAAAAGTCATAATGGGTATTAGAGAATAACTAAACTCTCAAATATGTCAAACACATCATATAAAAATTCGTAGATATATAATTAATAAATAGGCAGAGAACATGAATAGATTTTTTTTTCTTCCAAAGAAGGTATACAGATGACCAAAAAGATACATGGAAAATGCTCAACATTACTCATCATCAAGGAAATACAAATCAAAACAATGATAAGATACCACACCATAAGAATGCTTAAAATATAAAAGACAAAAAGTAACAAATAGTTGGCAAGGATGTGAAGATAAAGGAGCTCTCCAACACCATTGATGGGAATGTAAATAAGTGCAGACACTGTGGAAAACAGTATGGAGGTGCCTTAAAACTAAAAATAGAAATATCATATAACCAACAGTTTTTCTACTGGGTGTTTGCCCAAAGAAAATGAAAACACTAATTCAAAAGGATATATGCATGCTCTCTCTGTTACAGCATTATTTACAATAGCCAAAAGATGGAAACAAACTAATAGCTCATCAATAAAGGAATGGATATGAAGATACACTATCATCTATCTATTTATATATCTATATCTATCTACATAGATATATGTGTATGTATGCAGCCATAAAAAGGATGAGATCAGGCTATTTGTGACAATATTAATGGACCTAGTGGGCATTATACTAAGTGAAATTAATCAGCCTGAGGAAGACAAATATCACATGATCTCACCAATGGGATCATAAAAAAAAAAAAAAGGATTAACCAAACAGTAAAGCAGAAATAGACCCATCAACACAGGGAATAAACTGATGGTTGTCAGAGGGGAATGTGGTTGGAAAGATAAACAAAATGGGTGATGGGGAGTGGGACATAAAAGCTTCTAATTAAATGGTAGCTATACTTATGTTGAGTGTGCATAATGTTTAAAGTTGTCAAATCACCATACTGTATACCTGAAATTAACATAACATTGTGTAATAACTGCACTCAAACAAACAAAAAATAATCATAAAAAATTGTGGGATATAGGTAGAACAGCATACCTATCCTAAAATTCTTACATTATTAAAATAAATTAAATAAAATAATTAAATTAAAATGTAATGTAATTTAATTTAATTTAAAGTAAATTAAATAGAATAATTAAAATAAAAGTAAAAAGAAATATTTGAGCTCATAATTCAACTTAAGAAGATAGGAAAAGATCCACCAAAAAAAAAAAGGCAGAAAGAATGATAAATAACCAAAAGTAGATTTTAATACAATCAAATTAAAAGATATGACAGAGATCAGCAAAGCCAAAAGATGGTTCTATGAAAAAAGTAGTAACTTAAACAAGTAGCTTACAAAATATATTAAGGAAAGGAAAAAAAAATCAATAATGGTGGGACCAGAAAAATAGTGCATATCTAAAAAAAAAATAGGAATTTTTTTAAAGTAAGAGAATATTTTAAACATAACATTATGTTTATAATGCAAATGAATTTGTATGTGCACATGAAATTATATTTCTCCCCAAATTATATCTCACAAATATAAATAAAAAAACAAAAACAAAAATTGCCTTCAGTTAAAAAACAAGAGCAAGGGGTACCTGGGTGGCTCAGTGGGTTAAAGCCTCTGCCTTTGGCTCAGGTCATGATCCCAGGGTCCTGGGATTGGGCTTTCTGTTCGGCGGGGAGCCTGCTTTCCCCATTCTCTCTGCCTGCCTCTCTGCCTACTTGTGATCTCTGTCTGTCAAATAAATAAATAAAATCTTAAAAAAAAAGAGCAAACCCCCAAAAAAAATTCTTACAAAAAAGATTCTCCATAGACATTAAATTTTGTTATTTTTGAAGTCTTTTTTAGAGGATCAACTTTCTTCATTTTCAGTGCCATTATCACTGAGAAAGTTTTCCCGTAAAATGGGAATAGGGAATCTTAAAATTGTTTTGAATATTCAATTTATCCTGGCAAGACTACTTTGGAGTGACAAAGGAAATCATCCCTTAGGAAAGCAAGAAACATTAGAATTAATCCCAGTTGCTCTGAGTGAAGATTAAATAATCAGATCTTTTGTATTTTAAGGGGACAAGACCAACCAAACTAAATTGATCCTACCCACTCACCCCAAGAACAAAGCAAACAGAGAGCAGCAACAATAAATAAATCTCATGCTATAATGTAATTTAATAGGAAGGAGGGAAGGATGTACTGAGTGGTTAATTTTCTAAAAAGCCTAATTTAGGGGCATCTGGGTGGCTGCTGGTTAAGTGTCTGACTTCAACTCAGGTCATGATCTCAGGGTCCCAGGATCGAGTCCTTTGTAGAGCTCCACACTCACCTGGGAGTCTGCTTCTTCCTCTCCCCCCTCCATCTCTCCCTGCTAATGTGTGCTCTCTCTCATAAATAAATAAATAAATCTTTAAAAAATAATAATACAAAGCCTTACTTAATAGCTTGGGCTTAGATTTCACCTCAAGATGTAGTTTGTAAATTTAAAAAAAGACATGATTTATGGGGCACCTGACTGGCTCAGTGAGTTAAGGGTCTGACTTTGTCTCCAGTCATGATCTCAGAGTACTGAGATGGATCCCCATGAGGAGATCCCTGCTCCACTGGGAGTTTGCTTCTTCTTCTCCTTCTGTCCCCCACTTCATTGTGCTTTCTTTCTCTCTCTCTCTCTCTCTCAAATAAGTAAAATCTTAAAAACAAAACAAAACAAAACATAAGGTCGTATACTGATAAGTTGACAAATAGTTTGTGTCCACAGTTCGTGTGAACCTTCTAGGATCAATATTCTAGTATTTGCTAATTTAGTGTTCAAGACAACTTTATAGAATATAATTATAGCAAACCATGAAGTTTGCATATATGTTTTTGTACCATATTTTTTAGGTATAGTTTTCATACAGTAAAATATCTTGATCTTAAAAAATATAGTTCAGTAAGTCTTGACAGTGGTATGCTATTTGTCCACTTTACAAAAACTACATATGTATATGAGTAGATATATTCACCATAGAAGATGCTCTTGCATTTCATTTTGGTCGATTTTTTGTAGGATAATTCTGCCACTGAATAATATTTCTACTTCTTTTTGGAATTCAGCAATGAGCACATAGATTTTGTATTCTTTATCTGTTTTGTTTCACAAAGCATGCTGGTTTGTGATTCACCCATGTCCTTGTATGTATAAATAGTTCAGTCCTTTGTTTATCAATAGTAGTCCATTACATTAATGTGTTGCAAAAATATTATGCCTTATTAATGACTATTTGGTTTGTGCCAGATTACTTACTATTTTTATTTGAAATTATTGTAGACTAATTATTTTGAGCAATTTTCATGAATCTATTACTCAATTCCATTTTTTTTTTTTTTGTCCAGTGTTAGTTCAGGTATTATTTTTTGCTGTTAACTCATAGCTCTCTATATACTAAATATGTCCTCTAAGAGATGTATGTATGGTTAATATTTTGATCCAAATTATTGCACACATCATCTTCTTCATGAAGTCTTTTGATAAAAAAATTACCAATTTTTACTAAGTTTAGTTTAGCAATTTTTATCATTTAATCCCTTCTGTGTCTTAAATAAGAATTTTTTTTTCAAACTTTGGGAAATGTTTCTTCTTACAATCTTTATGCTTCTGACTCTTAAGATTAGGTCTACAATACACATCTGATTAATTTTTACACATGGAATGAGTAATGAGTAAAATTTTTTCCCACAATGATATCCAGTTTCAAGCACCATTTTTAAAAGCAAACTTTATTTTCTCTGTTGAGTTGAACTGTCTTCTTTTAAAAATATCAGTAGATCATTGGTCGATTTTGGACTCTTGATTTTGTTCCATTTATCTGATTGTTCATACTTTATGTCAATAAAACACTGTGTTGATTACTGAGACTTATGATCTTGAAATCAGATATAATATATTTTCTATCTCTTCTTTTCCAAGGCTGGTTTTGGCTATTTTAAATTCTACACAATAACATAAAATTTTTGGGATCAGATTTCCAATTTTCACCTAAAACTTCTCTAATGATTTCACTTGTTGTTGCAATTATTTATAGATCAGTGGGGAGGTGAACAATTTTACAATATTAAAACTTGTCACTCAGCCTGCTTCTTCCTCTCTCTCTCTCTCTGCCTCTCTGCCTACTTGTGATCTCTGTCTATCAAATAAATAAATAAAATCTTAAAAAAAAACAACTTGTCACTCATGAATGCAATGTCTCACAATTTTTAATGTCATTTTTAGCAAGATTTTGTACTTTTCAATGTGCTTTCATATGTAACTTCTCTGATATCAATTTTTTTTAATTTCATGTTTTTAATAACATTACAAACATTTCCATTCTTCCATTTTTTTAATTGCAAGAATAATGAAACAGTATTGATTCTTACATACTGTCTTTGTGTTGAGGAGCACTTGCTAAATTCATATATCAGTTCTAATTGATTTGTTTAAGATCCCAATGGTTTTCAATGAATCTATAATAGTCTAACTCAATTTTTCTGTTTGCTGTTAGCCTTCAAATCTTCCACCATCAGCCTTTTCCCTCTGCCCATATAAGAGCAAGAAATTTTCAGAATTCCTCTCTCAGTACTGTTGGGAGTTGAATCCATGCAAACTCCTGCCAGTGCATGGAAATCCCTTCCCCAGCTCCACTAATTAGCCATGATTAAAAAATCTAACAAAACAAAGCAAAACAAACAAACAAACAAACAAAAACATCTCTTCTCTCAGCTATCTCAAGATATTTAGGACCTGCTTGGGAAACTTCTCTGTTCTTCCAAGGAATACTCCTTGTGTTACTAATAAATATTTTAATTCACATATTAATCTTACAGCATGTGTGGGATCATCAATCTTAACATCCAAATAAAATTTGGGATGGGGTGTTAATCCTGCCTTCTCTGAGGCAATAATGACAGTTTCGTTTCTTTCTTCTCAAATGTTATGCTTATTATTTCATTTCTTTGTTCTAATTGACTAGCTAGGACTTCAGTATAATGTTAAATAGAAAGGATCATAGTGGTCTTCCTTACCTTGTTTGCAATCTCAAGAGAAATTTGTCAATATTTCCAAATTAAATATGATTTTACCTGAATGTTTTAATAGATTCCATTTAAAGAATTGATAAAATGCCATTCTATTCCAAATTTTCTGAAGTATTTTATCTTAAATAGATGTTAAATTTGTTAAATGTATTTAAGACACCTATTGAAATAACTGTTTTAGATCTGATTCTGCTTTATAAATGACTTTTTAACCTTTTGTTTGCTATTTTTAGTAATTGCTCTACAGATTACACTATGTAACTGTTTTTATCACAGTTGACAATTAATAATAAGAACCTTATTGGGGCACCTGGGTGGCTCAGTGGGTTAAAGCCTCTGCCTTCAGCTCAGGTCATGATCCCAGTGTCCTGGGATCGAGCCCCACATTGGGCTCTCTGCTCCGTGGAGAACCTGCTTCCTCCTCTCTCTCTGCCTGCCTCTCTGCCTATTTGTGATCTCTCTCTCTGTCAAATAAATAAATTTAAAAAAAATCTTTAAAAAATAATAAGAACCTTATAATAGCAAATATGTATAACTTCCATGAACTCTGTCCTATTATTGTTATGTATTTAACTTATGCTACAACACTGCAATACATTGTCATCATTTTGCTCTAAACAATCAGTAATCATACATACCTACACATATGCATGTATACATGTTTACTAGCATAATATTATATACATCAATATTATACACACATATAGCATGTAAATATATATGTACACACATCTGTGTATATGGATGTATATTTTCATTAGTTTAATATTGTGCATGTGAATTATTGTCATGCATATGTATCACATGAACATAAATATAGATCATGTAATTTTATATATTTATGCTTTCTCATGTTTTTATTTGACAAACATGATTTGAAAATTTGAATTTTCTCCTGATGCCTCTCACCTTCACGTGCACAAATTCTTTTTTTTTTTTTTTAAGATTTTATTTATTTATTTGACAGAGAGAGAGATCACAAGTAGGCAGAGAGGCAGGCAGAGAGAGAGGGGAAAACAGGCTCGTGACTGAGCAGAGAGCCTGATCCCAGGACCCTAAGACCATGACAAGAACCAAAGGCAGAGGCTTAATCCACTGAGCCACGAGGGTGCCCCACACCTGCACAAATCCTTTAAATACTTATTGCCATGTAGTCTTGTAGCATATGAATTTTCTCAGCTTCTCAGGTTTAACTGCCTAAAATTGTCTTACTTTGCTTTCAATTTTGGAGATTTTTTTTGTCGAGCTTAGAATTGTATGCTAAATTTTTCATACATTTTAATGATGTTGTCCCACTATTTTATATTTATTATACTTGAATTTTGTGTACTTCTTGGATCTCCTGGTTAAGAGTTTATTCTAACTGTGGAAAAATTTTGATAATTATCTCTTCAAATATTTCTTCTGTCCCATTCTCTTTCATCTTCTTTGACAGTCTGGTAGCCAATATTAGATTAATTGATATTAAATATTAGATATCTAATATTAGACATTTAGATTATCTAATATTAGAAAATCTAATATTAGATATTTTCTAATATCTAATATTAGATATTTTCTAATATTTTTAGTATCTAACATTAGATGATTTCCTTCAGATGTTGAGAATTCTTTTTTTTTTTTTTTTTAGGATTTTATTTATTTGTTTGACAGACAGAGATCACAAGTAGGCAGATAGGCAGAGAGGCAGGCAGAGAGAGGGGGAAGCAGGCTCCCCGCTGAACAGAAAGACAGAAAGCCCAATGCAGGGCTCGATTCCAGGATGCTGGGATCATGACCTGAGCTGAAGGCAGAGGCTTTAACCCACTGAGCCACCCAGGTGCCCCCAGAAGTTATAAATTCTATTCCATTTTTCACTCTTAGTTGTTTGTGTGTGTGCTTCAGTTTAGGTAATTTCTGTTGAATGGCATTGAAATTTGTGATGCTCTTCTCTTGTCAATTCTTCTATGAAATCCTTCAAGTGAATTGTTCACTTATAACATTCAATTAGATTATTTTTAATAGTTTAAATCTCTTTTCTATGATTTACTATTTTTCCATGTATGCTTTCCAGTATTTTTTTTTATTATTTATTTGACAGAGAGAAATCAAAAGTGGGCAGAGGGCAGGCAGAGAGTGAGAGAGGAGGAAGCAGGCTCCCTGCCAAGCAGAGAGCCCAATGCAGGACTCGATCCCAGGACTCTGAGATCATGACCTGAGCCAAAGACAGAGGCTTAACCCACTGAGCCACCCAGGTGCCCTGCTTTCCAGTATTTTGTTATACATTTTAGTAAACCATTTTTATAGTTACTTTAAAAGCCCTAATGAGTAATTCTGACAACTGGGTGATCTTTGCATCTCTATTAATTTTTTTCTTTTATTGAATATTGGTTATTCATAATCAGTCATCTACAACTATATCATAATTTTTTTAGAATTATACATTGGACATTGTGTTGAAGAGGACAGTGAAGGGGAGCCAGGGTGTCTTAGTTGGTTAGCATCTGCCTTCAGGTCAGGTCATGATCCCAGGGTCCTGGATCAAGCTGCACATGAGACTCCTTGCTCAGAGGGGAGAATGCTTCTCCCTCTGCCTGCCACTCCTCCTGCTTGTGCTCTCTCTCTCTCTTTCTCCCTCTCTCTGTCAAATAAATAAATAAAATCTTAAAAAAAAGAAAAGGACAGTAAAATTAAACTCTACTATATATATTTTTTAATTAAACCTTCAAAATAGCTATCCTCAGAAAATGTTGCTTATACTGTCAGTCCACTTGCATGGGGATCTGAGTCACTCTAATCTGCAACTGAGAAAGTTGTGCTTAGTTTCAGCTAAATTCACCAACAGCTTTAAATATTTTGGAGCACAGAGGTATGTCTCCAGCATATCTTGGTATCTGAGAAAGAGAAAGATGCCAGAGATGTTCTATTGTTTTATAGCACAGACACTAGCTTTCCAAATAATGGAAGATCTCTCTTTTCTTTTCTTTCCTGTCACCCCAGCTTCCCTCTTTCCCTCCTTTTCTCTCTTTCTCCCTTCCTCCCCTCTCCTTTAGTGTCAAGCTATCCACATTTTGAGTTCTTGAGTTTTTCTCTTTAATTTTGAATTCCTGCACATTAGGAGATTCATTTCATACTTTGGAAGATAGTCGTAACATGGAGAGTGAAGACTCAGTTTTCTTCAAATGTACATACCTCAGTGTATTAGTTACTTAGAGTTGCCATAACAAAGTACCACAAACTAGGTGATTTAAACAACAAGAAATTATTGTCTCACAGTTCTGAAGAGAGTTCTATCTCTCTCCCAGCTTCCTATGGATTGCTGGAATTATTTGTCATTCCTTCACTTATGGACACATCACCCCAATCTTTTCCTCATATTCATATGACATTCTGTGTGTCCATGTATGTGTGTATGTTTGTATGTATGCATTCCCGTGTCCGACTCCCCCCTCTCCTTTTTTAAATTTTTTTGCAAGGATGCTGATCACATTGGATTGGAGGCTTATTCTACTCCAGTATGATCTCATCATGATAACTAAATATAGCTGCAATGCCTCTATTTCCAAAGTGTATATTCTGAGAGCCTTGGTGTTAGGACTTCAACATAATAATTTGGTGGGAAAAATAATTTTATGGGAAAGGGGGGCACAACTTAAGGCACAACACTCAACTTTCCTGTCCCAGAGTAATCCTTCAGAGAACTGCTGCAAGGTACTCACTGCAGACATTTAGATATTTGAAGAATTTCCTTCAGCATTCTTGCTCTGTCCCCCACTGGGGACAGAAAGCTATCACCTTTTCATTAGATGAGCACCCCCCCCAACATAACTATTAGAGTGATATTTCTGTTATTTCTCTTACCCTCCTCCAGGATGCAATGGATAGATGCCTTGCATTTTAAAAAGCTGTCTGCTTTCCTTTTAGTGTATAGTCATGTGCCTTGGAGTGATATCTTGCCCTGCGACTGTCCACCTTAGAAGATATGACCTTCCACTTGTTTTAAATTTTGTCTGCCATTGGAATGTGGGAACTACCTGCCATATGCCTCCAAAACCCAGTATCCCATCCTCAGCCACAACAAGGAAGTCCATGGGAATGCTGACAAATAGTCAGCTTTGTAACTGGGATTCACTGGCATTTGAATCAATCATTCTTGCCCATGCATGGAAATTACAAATTCATTACTACTTGGCTTATTTCTTCTTATCCCATTTATGATGAGTTCCTCCTCATTTTGACACTCTACCAGGAATAAGACCAGCCATGGATATCTTTTCTCCCAGGAAGGACATGCTATGTTCTGGAAATTAATTCACTCAGGGTTTTTTGTTTGTTTGTTTGTTTTGTCTTTACCTTCAACTCTGTGATTTTTATAAACTTGTTTGTTTTTTTTTCTTCATTTATCTTGTTATAAGGGTGGTAGCAATATCCTGTTATGACTTTCTATTATCCTAATCAGTAATTAAATTCCACAATCATGTCTTTCTTGACAAGTGGATGCCATATCCATTATAATCTATATGAACGTTATGCCCTGGAACTCAACAGATCTCAAAAGACATGGCTGGGCATAGTATACATTCAATATTAACAGCACTCATTCACAAAAGCCTGAATCATTTCTGCATAGTACCTATGAGCTGAGAGATAATTGAAGAGATTTATTTCAGTGATTAATGGCTTGGCTATTCTTACTGGGTACTATTTTTACTGGGTACCTATTCTTACTCTGGGTACTTTTCTTCCCAGAGCGGAAAAATAAAAACTACTTTATTCTGATAGGCTCTGGTGTGTTTGCTTGAGAGTATCTGACATGACATAATACTGACTGATGGGAAGACACCACCAGATGCTGAACTTCTGGAGTGAACATATCACGACCTTAACTGAAGACAGACACCCAACCCACTGAGCCACCCAAGTGCCACAGTTTTCTTCAGTTTGACAGAGATAAAGTCAAGTAGACATGAATTATTTTATAAGTTTCCCTTAAACAATAAAATTGCTTACCTGGAAGATGTATCATATGGTAGATTAAAGACATGAAACAGAGTAATTTGAACTGTTATACTTCTATACTTTTTAATATCTTAGGATCCAAACACTTACCTTCTTAAATTGGACCATGATATATCATTTGCACTGCCAAAATTTGTGTAGGAATAGCCAAAATTTGTGTAGGACCTGTAATAATTTAGATAATTGAACAATATATAAACTTTTGTTTTTTTACTCTGGTATTCAATAAAAGAAGTTATTCTTTTTTTTCCCCTTTAAGAATTCAATCTTGCAAAAGAAAAAAAAATCATTTTATACTCCATACTGATTTGATAATAGGAATGATATTTTAAAAAGCTAAAGTTGGGGGTGCCTGGGTGGCTCAGTGGGTTAAAGCCTCTGCCTTCAGCTCGGATCATGATCTCAGGGTCCTGAGATTGAGCCCCGCATCGGGCTCTCTGCTCAGTGGGGAGCCTGCTTCCTCCTCTCTCTCTGCCTGTCTCTCTGCCTACTTGTGATCTCTGTCTGTCAGATAAACAAATAAAATTTAAAAAAAGCTAAAGTTGGGGTCCCTGGGTGGCTCAGTAGGTTAAGTCTCTGCCTTCAGCTTAGCATGATCCCAGGGTCTTGGGATTGAGCCCCACACTGGGCTCTCTTCTCAGTGGGGATCCTGCTTCCCCCTCCCTCTCTACCTGTGATATCTCTTGTGATCTTTACTTGTGATCTCTATCAAATAAATAAATAAAATCTTTAAAAATTTTTAAAAAATACAAGGCTAAAATTATTAGTATGGTAATAATTGATTCTAATATGTATAAGTAAATACTCTATCTTCTTTTTTATATATGGCATTTAAAAACAATTAAAATTCAAATATTTATTTTGTTATGTTTTCAAAAAGTGTATTATTAGAAAATTCAAAGTAATTAAAATGATATTATACAGCCTATGTACAATTTCACCTTTTCCACATTGGTACTGCTCAAAGATTCTGCCAAAACAAAGCATTATAAATCTTCAGAAAAAAAATGAAAGAGGTGTATTAATAAATATATATAAAGTTTGGGGCACCTAAGTGGTTCAGTTGGTTAAGTGTCTGCCTTCAGCTCATGCCATGATCCCAGAGTCCTGGGATCGAGCACTGCATTGGACTCCCTGCTCTGTGGGGAGTCTGCTTCTCCCTCTCCCTCTGCCTGCTTGTATTATCTCTCTCTCTCTGTCAAATAAAAAATAAAATCTTTAAAAAAGATAAACAAATATATTACCCTAAGATCTGATGAGAAAAGAAAGCCCTGAAATGTAAATATATTATTTGTATATTCTATGTTCCATATTTCTAAAGAGCAATATACACATTTTAAAGCCAAAATTTACATATGTTTGTCCTTTTTCAGCAGATCTAAAAAATTAGGTATAAACTATTGACCTGATGTCTGAATTATATAGGAAAAAAAAACAATATAGCTTCATATTTTTTTACATTTTTAAACTTCTGGGACACACACACACACACACACACTTAAGTACACAAAGATCTAATACCAGATTCTATGGCCAATTAATTGAAACTAAAGAGGAAGGACATCAGTTAGAGTGATAACCCATTTAAATTGCATTGATTATTATATTTTTTCTCAATACCAAGGTCTTTTTTTGACACTTTTGAGTTTTACTAAATGTAAAACTTTTTTCTATTTCTTTTCATAGAGCTGAATTTTATTATTATTATTTTCATGTCTTAAATAATATTTTATTACTGTTATTTTCACATATTAAAGAAAGATTGATACATGACAAATTGTTCTTGTGCTGGAATTTGGCACTGATCATAGATTATTATAAATGCCTGCTAAATTTGTGAGAAATTATATTATACAGCACATCAATTAGTATGTGAAACTCATGTTTTAATTCACTCTGCAGAACACAAATATCACTTAAGGTTTTTTTTTTTTTAATATTTTATCTTTACCTTTCAGCATAAATAAAATAAATTACTTTTCAAATTGTTGAAGTAGTAATATAAATTAGTATGGAAGAGGCCATAAACATTATTATGGGACATTCTGACTCTGAATTGTTTTCTAGGGAAATGCAGGTGTTTATTTTACACCTTACAATGTGAATGTAAGTTAATGTTGATCTTGAATTTACTTCCAAGAGTGAACCAAAGCTTTCATTTTCTGATGTATCATGAGTGTATTATTCCTATCCATGAGGTTTATGATTTTATACATTGCAATATGCACACTTTTCACTGTCCATAGGGAGTAAATCCTCACATTGCTTGTATTTAAATTCTAAATAATCCTTTTGTGCACTCTATTCAACTTTGATACACTTTTTAACACTTTTGGGTTTTTATTTTGTGAAGAACAAAACACAATAAAAATTTTGATTGGAATTCATTCTTTTTATTTATTTTTTTAAAAGATTATTTATTTATTTATTTGACAGAGATCACAAGTAGGCCGAGAGGCAGGCAGAGGAAAAGAGAGAGGAGGAAGCAGGCTCCCCGCTGAGCAGAGAGCCCAATGCGGGGCTCGATCCCAGGACCCTGGGATCATGACCTGAGCCGAAGGCAGAGGCTTTAACCCACTGAGCCACCCAGGCACCCCAGGAATGCATTCTTTTTAAAACTATGTGTAGACTTCTCTCCATTTTCAAAAGAAAATGAAATTATGCTCTCATTTAATTATATTATGCTTATTAAGACCCACTATTCCACTGTACATATTCTAATAGGTTATTCATTAAAAGTTTATTTAATTGAAATTAGCATAATCAGATCAAAGTTTCTCTCTATCTACTCTGTTTCTTCCTTTTTGAAGCCCAAAGGTCAGAATGATTTTAATTAATTTGTGATTATTGTCATCAGCTAAGTGCTGTAGAGTAGCAACAGGCAAGAGTATCAAAGGGCCATTGACTGATGAAATTGTAAATAATAAATTCCTTTTCCAAAGACATCAAAATACTTCAAAAATTATTATAGATGAGGTGAAATCACTTATTTTCATTCAGAAAATGAGTAAAATCTGTTCATTCCCTTCTTTTATTTCCATTGTTTATGTTCCCATATTCTTTGGCAAATATTCATCATTGTGTTCATCTTCGAGGTCATTTTTCTAATTTCCTGGCCTCCTTCTTCAATACCACTCAGAGATTTCCCATAACATATCATCTCAGGAACAAAGAATTCATTTACTTCTACAAATGGTTTTTAAGTCTTATATTCATGGAGAATTAAAAAAAAAAATCCTGAATATAATAACACAATTTGATGACAGTAAGAAAAGACTGTGATGAATACCTTTGGTTCTATATTGCTAGAATTCTGAATCCCATCCTAAGTAATTTATTCTTCTATATAATATGTCTCCTTTCAAAACTGTAAATACCTTGTGATTTGCAACAATTTGATTATTCAAACTGCTAACACTAAAGCAAATGTTTTAAAGACTTAAACACACTGCTGAGATCATCAGTTTTTCTTTAAATTACATTATTTTCTTAATTCTTTTTTTTAAAAGATTTTATGTATTTATTTGACAGACAGAGATCACAAGTAGGCAGAGAAGCAGGCAGAGTGAGAGGGGAAAGCAGGCTCCCTGCTGAGCAGAGAGCCTGATGCAGGGCTTGATCCCAGGACCCTGGGATCATGACCTGAGCTGAAGGCAGAGGCTTTAACCCACTGAGCCACCCAGGCACCCCTTAATTCTTATTTTTAAATTTAATTTTATTTTTTCAGTGTTCCAAAATTCATTGTTTGTGCACCACACCCAGTTCTCCATGCAATATGTGCCCTCCTTAATACCCACAACCAGGCTCACCCATTTCCCCCACTCCTCTCCTCTCTCTAACCCTCAGTTTGTTTCTTATAGTCCACAGTCTCTCATGCTTCATCTCTCCCTCTAATTTACCCCATTCACTTTTCCTTTCCTTCTCCTAATTTCCTCCATGTTATTTCTTATGCTCCACAAGTAAGTGAAACCATATGATAATTAACTTTCCTTGATTGACTTATTTCATTCAGCATAATCCCTTCTAGTTCCATCCATTTTGATACAAAAGTTGAGTATTCACTCTTTCTGATGGCTGTGTAATATTTCATTGTATATATGGTCTATATCTTCTTTATCCATTTGTCTTTTGAAGGGGATCTTGGCTCTTTCCACTATTTGGTGATTGTGGACATTTCTGTTATGAACATTGTTCATTCCAGATGGCCCTTCTTTTCATTACATCTATATCTTTGGGGTAAATACCTAGTAGTGCAATTGCAGGGTCATAGGGTAGCTCTATTTATCATTCTCAATGAGAGATCATTGTTTTTAACACACAGCTGAAATTATCAAAATCAGAGAAAACAAATTATAGCATAAGTAGTGTTCACAGAAAGAAAACTCAGAATTAAGTAACAAGGAGTTAACCTTTCTCACCTAGGTCTTTCTTATGTTTTTAAACATCAATGATAATTCCACTCTGAATACATAATTCCTTAGTTTTCATTAAGTTGTTAAATAGGTTTTAATGTATTTGTATACAACTGAATTGGGCCAAGCACCCTGCTTGAAACTTCAGAGACAAAGATAATAACATTCCTGAGTATATTCTTACTATACTCTCATTTAATTCTCACAAAACCCATGTTAGATGTATGTATATTATTGTGTATTAGTATGCTATGGTTGCTGCAACAAGGTAACCTAAATTGGGTGGTTTAAGCAACAGGAATTTTTTCAGTCTGACAGTTCTGGACCTTGATCTCTAGAGTCAAGTTATCAGAAGGACTGGTTCATTCCAGGGGCTGTGAAAAAGACCGTATTCATGTCTCTCCTCTAGCTTCTGGTAATTTGTTGGGATGAGAAGATCTCTAGCCACCTGTTTTGCTAATTGGCTTTACCCAAAAGAAAAGTAAAGTTTTTAGTATCTTCATGACTGCAGGTAGTTTTACAACTTAGAAAAGTGTCCCAGAAGTTGGGACCCTAGCTTCATCCCAGGGAGTAGGAAATAGGGGTGTTATTTTCCTTGGTGACTGCATTTTACCGGGATAGCCCTGGTCTTGGAGAAAAGCATTCTGGATTACAAAACTGGCAAGAGGTTTTCAAAAGATTTACATCTCTAAAGGGCAGACAAATAATTTACAATTAAAAGTTTTCTAAAGTAAACGTTCTAAAGAAAGGGAGATCTCTGCCTTAAGGCAAAAAGAAGCCATGTCTAAAGTTTAATCAAGCTGAGAATAATTTTAAGATTCTCTTGGTCTTTGTTTGGTATTATTATAGTGTAATCTCCAACAAAAAATAGACTCCATGGAAGAAAGAATTTTGTCTATCTTGTATAAGAATTCTTCCAGAGGATATAGCACATTATCAGCTCAAAAAAAAACACTGTTGGATGAATGAATGGGATGCATAAATAATGATGCTTTCCAGGAGTAAGCTTCCAGTTCATATTCACAAAAGAACCAATGAAGGTTTCTAGGTATTTAGAGTAAGAGAGAAGTCATGGTTCTTGTTTAGTTTGGATTTCTCTTATGTCGGTATGATTGAGTTTCTACTCTAAGAGGCCTCTTCTGCAACAATATTTTCTTGCAACAGAAAATTTAACCTCTAAGTCTTTATTTAAATTAGGGCAGAGATGTGCTTCGTAAGTTGCTCCTTTTTGTTATTTGCTGCAGACTATTTTACACTAATTTGTTGCTTGGTGACATTGTTTCTTTTTATTTAGTGTCTGTTCTCCAGATGCCACAACTAATATTTATAAATTAAATATTTTGTGTACTTTGTGACCATTGTCTTCTCACTTTGCATTCTTCTTAGTATGAAGTGAGGGGTCATTTTTCTATTTCTTTTAGGTTTGAGGTGAAATGTAGATTTAAAAATAGCACAGGGCCCAAACTCTCTGTATTGGAATTCAGATGTGTTCCTAGTAATTTATTCTGTATCACCAATTTGTGCCCATGACACATGGGCTGCATATACATTCTTGCAAATTGAATATATAATCACTTCAATTGTACTATCTAGTTGAGCAGTATATAAGAGAAATTAGGATTTTTTTTTCCTCCTGTGAAGTGATTGTGATGCTGTGTGTATTATATTGAAATACCATGTTATTTTTTAAAAATCTCCCAGAAATATTGTTAGTTGTTTTCAGTTATTTATTTATTTTTATTCTTCAGTAATTGTGCCATATTATTCAACCTGACTCCTTTTTGTCTTCCACCAATCCCTTTCCCCACCCATGGACAGATAATGAAAGTAATGAGTGGCAGCTATTGTCTGTCTAGAAAATGAATTTGCAAGACTGGAAATAATTTATTTTTCCTGATTGACAGGAGTGTCTTGCGGCTATATATATATATATATCTTGTGTTCTATATCTTTTTGATTTCAATATTTGGTTAACATTTGGAGCTAAATGTTGCTATTGCTTTCTTTGTTGTGCTGTCAGACATATGGTTATAGTGTCTAAGATCAGGTAAGATGTATGTGAGGACAGGGAAAGCAATGATTCCACTCTGGTAGAACAGCAGTTATGGGCAAACTACAAAAAAGGAAAAAGAATATAGCTGCTTGCAATTCCAATCTCTGCTGCTCAACCAAGCAGACCGAAGGTAACCACTGGCTGTGAAAGTAGCCTCTAGCTATGTCACTTTGAGACACCAAGAGGAAATCATCCTTTTGGAAAAAAAAAAAAAAAGGAAATAAGAGAAAATAAAAGAAATTGCTTTGAGGGCTTGGAAAGAAGAAACAGTAATACAAGTGTCAGTTGCTATATAAAAAAAGAATTGTTGTACAATAAAAGTTACTTTTAATGAGACTATAACTGGTCATAACCCTTATGAAACTGACTTTATTTTTGGTAAATGAAAATACAATAATGAAATAAAATACCAAATGTAGTTTCCGTTCAATAATTTTATAGGACTTAAATGAGATATTTTTTAAAAATCTCTAATAAATACAGCGGTGTCTCTTTTTCTCTTTCTCTCTGCATGAGTTCTAACAAATCTTCTGCTATGCATTTTTCATTTCTAATATTATTCATTACCTTTTCTGTGTTGGATTTTCTAACCCTAAAAGGCAAATTTCCAATAGACCTTGACACATTTTCACTTTCATTTAGGAGGGTAAATGCTCCAGCATGCACACTAATGGGAATTAATTTCATCTAAATGCTCTTAGGCTAGCTATCTGGAAATGTAAATACTCCTACTTCAAATTTTGTTGCCAAAGGTTTTTCATTACTAGCAGGAACCCTGACCAGATTGTGAGAAAGCAGCAAAGTCCTAAAAAAAAAAAAAAAAAAAAAAAAGTAATCTGCTTTCTTTATCAAATTATCCATGAGTACCTGATGCATTAACAGGGAAATCTATCCACATTCCACAAATGTTTCTTCTGTAGTTTCGCATAATGTCAAGTGACGGAAAGATGATCACATTTGATGAGCAAGACAAGCCCCAGAATGAAGTCTATGAATGATGATGAGTATTGTGCATCCAGCAGGGAATTCACAACTGCAAAGTTAAACTTGCAACATAATTTTAGTCACTTGTCAAGAAATAGACAAACAAAAGCTACATATTTTTAATATGTAAGCTTTCATGACTAACTCCATATGACCCATGTCATCTATTTTGATGTCTAGTCTATAGCACAACATCTAGCACTTATTTTAATTTATTTTATTGACATATGAGTTATATAGATAAGATACACCAATTTCTCTGTGCAATTTGATGAGTACTCCCAAGTATATAAACTTGTGTGGCCACCATCTCAATCATTTTATAAAACATCCATACATCTTAAAAGTTCAACTGTGTCTCAGTAGAGTCAATCCCACCTCACCAGCAAAGGCAACCACCAATCTGTAGTCTACCTTTATAAACTTGTTTCCCCCATTTCAGCATCTGTTTAAAAAAAAAAAAAA
>ML109604.1:0-34977 GCA_003697995.1 Taxidea taxus jeffersonii | reverse complement strand
ATATATACATATATATATACATATATATGTATATATATATATGTATACATACATATATATACCGGTTCTTCTTTATCCAATCATCTCTTGATGGACATCTAGGTTCTTTCCACAGTTTGGCTATTGTGGACATTGCAGTTATAAACATTTGGGTGCACATACTCCTTCGGATCACTACGTTTGTATCTTTAAGGTAAATGCGTCGTAGTGCAATTGCTGGGTCATAGGGTAGCTGTATTTTCAACTTTTTGAGGAACCTCCATGCTGTTTTCCAGAGTGGTGGCACCAGCTTTCATTCCTACCAACAGTGTAGGAGGGTTCCCCTTTCTCTGCATCCTCACAAGCCTCTGTCACTTCCTGACTTGTTCATTTTAGCCATTCTGACTGGTGTGAGGTGGTATCTCATTGTGGTTTTGATTTGTATTTCCCTGATGCTCAGTGATGTGGAGTATTTTTTCATGTGTCTGTTGGCCATGAGGAAGTCTTCTTTGCAGAAATGACTGTTCATGTCCTCTGCCCATTTCTTGGTTGAGTGTTGAGTTTGCTGAGCTCTTTATAGATTTTGGTTACTAGCCCTTTATCTGATATGTCATTTGCAAATATTTTCTCCCATTCTGTCAGTTGTCTTTTGGTTTTTTTAACTCTTTCCTTTGCTGTGCAAAAGTTTTTAATCTTGATGAAGTCCCAATAGTTCATTTTTGCCCTTGCTTCCCTTGCTTTTGGCCTTATTCCTAGGAAGAAGTTGCTGTGGCTGAGGTGGAAGAGGTTGCTGCCTGTGTTCTCCTCAAGGATTGTGATGGATTCCTTTTTCACATTGAGGTCCTTCATCCATTTTGAGTCTATTTTTGTGTGTGGTGTAAGGAAATGGTCCAATTTCATTTTTCTGCATGTGGCTGTCCAATTTTCCCACCCATTTTTTTTAAAGATTTCATTTATTTATTTGAGAGACAAAGATCACAAGTAGGCAGGGCAGCAGGCAGAGAGAGAGGAGAATAGGCTCCCCACTGAGCAGAGAGCCCCATGCGGGGCTTGATTCCAGGATCCTGGGGCCAAGACCTGAGGTGAAGGCAGAGGCTTTAACCCACTGAGCCACACAGGCACCCCCCAACACCATTTTTTGAGGAAGCTCTCGTTTTTCCATTAAACATTCTTTCTTGATTTGTCGAAGATTAATTGACCATAGAGTTGAGGGTTTATTTCTGGGCTCTCTATTCTATTACATTGATCTATGTGTCTGTTTTTGTGTCAGCATGATACTGTCTTGATGATGACAGCTTTGTAATAGAGCTTGAAATCCGGAAATGTGATGCCACCAACTTAGGCTTTCTTTTCAAACATCCCTTTGGCTATTCGAGGTTTTTTTTCTGGTTCCATATAAATTTTAGGATTACTTATTCCATTTCTTTGAAAAAAAATGGATGGGATTTTAATAGGTATTGCATTAAATGTGTAGATTGCTTAGGTAGCATAGACAATTTCAAAATATTTGTTCTTCCAATCCATGAGCATGGAATATGTTTACATTTCTTTGTGGCTTCCTCAATTTCTTTCATGAATACTATATAGTTTTCTGAGTATAGATTCTTTGCCTCCTTGGTTTGGTTTATTCCTAGGTATCTTATGGATTTGGGTACAATTGTAAATGGCATTGACACCTTAATTTCCCTTTCTTCTGTCTTGTTGTTGGTGTAAAGAAATGCAACTGATTTCTGTGCATTGATTTTATATCCTGACACTTTACTGAATTCCTATACAAGCTCTAGCAGTTTTGGAGTGGAGCCTTTTAGGTTTTCCACATATAGTATCATATCATCTGCAAAGAGTTATAGTTTGACTTCTTCTTTGCCAATTTGGATGCCATTAATTTCTTTTTATTGTCTGATTGCTGAAGCTAGGACTTCTAGTACTATGTTGAATAGCAGTGGTGATAATGGACATTCCTGCTGTGTTCCTGATCTTAGCGGAAAAGCTCTCAGTTTTTCTCCATTGAAAATGATCCTTGTGGTGGGTTTTTCATAAATGGCTTTGATAATATTGAGGTATGTGCCCTCTATCCCTACACTTTGAAGAGTTTTGATCAGGAAGGGGTGCTGTACTTTGTCAAATGCTTTTCCAGCATCTATTGAGAGTATCATATGGTTCTTGTTCTTTTATTAATGTATTGTATCACATTGATTGATTTGTGGATGTTGAACCAACCTTGTAGCCCTGGAATAAATCCCACTTGGCCATGGTGAATAATCCTTCTAATGTAGTTTTGGATCCAATTGGCTAGTATTTTGGTAAGAATTTTTGCATCTGTGTTCATCAAGGATATTGGTCTGTAATTCTCTTCTTTGATGGGATCCTTGTCTGGTTTTGGGATCAAGGTAATTCTGGCCTCATAAATGAGTTTGTAAGTTTTCTTTCCATTTCTAATTTTTTAATTTTTTTTTATTTATTTGACAGATAGAGATCACAAGTAGGCAGAGAGGCAGGCAGAGAGAGAGGGGAGGAAGCAGGCTCCCTGCTGAGCAGAGAGCCCGACGCAGGGCTCGATCCCAGGACCCTGAGATCATGACCTGAGCCGAAGGCAGAGGCTTAACCCACTGAGCCACCCAGGCGCCCCCATTTCTATTTTTTAGAACAGTTTCAGGAGAATAGGAACAAATTCCTCTTTAAATGTTTGGTTGAATTCCCCTGGGAAGCCATCTGGCCCTGGGCTTTTGTTTGTTTGGAGATTTTTGATGACTGTTTCAATCTCCTTACTCATTATGGGTCTGTTCAGGTTTTCTATTTCTTCCTGGTTCAGTTGTGGTAGTTTATATGTCTCTAGGAATGTATCCATTTCTTCCAGATTGTCAAATATGTTGGCGTAGAGTTGCTCATACTATGTTCTAATAATTGTATTTCTTTTGTGTTGGTTGTGATCGCTCCTCTTTCATTCATGATTTTATTTTATTTTTTAAGATTTTATTTATTTGACAGACAGATCACAAGCAGGCAGAGAGGCAGGCAGAGGCAGAGAGAGGAGGAAGCAGGCTTGCTCCTGAGCAGATAGTCTGATGTGGGGCTCGATCCCAAGACCCTGGGATCATGTCCAGAGCTGAAGGCAGAGGCTTTAACCCACTGAGCCACCCAGGCGCCCCTCATTCATGATTTTATTTATTTGTGACCTTTCCCTTTTCTTTTTGATAAGTCTGGCAAGGAGTGTATCAATCTTATTAATTCTTTCAAAGAACCAACTCCTAGTTTTGTTGCTTTGTTCTATTGTTTTTTGTTTGTTTGTTTGTTTTTTAGTTTCTATGTCACTGATTTCTGCTCTGATCTTTATGATTTCTCTTCTCCTGCTGTGTTTAGGCTTTCTTTGTTGTTCTTTCTCCAGCTCCTTTAGGTATAGGGTTAGGTTGTGTATTTGAGACCTTTCCTGTTTCTTGAGAAAGGCTTGTATCGTTTTATATTTTCCTCTCAGGACTGCCTTTGCTGTGTCCTACAGATTTTGAACCAATTTGTTTTCATTATCATTTGTTTCCATGTTTTTTTTTTTAATTCTTCTTTAATTTCTTGGTTGACCCATTCATTCTTTAGAAGGATGCTGTTTAATATCCATGTATATGGGTTCTTTCCAATTTTCCTCTTGTGATAGAGTTCTAGCTTCAGAGCATTGTGGTCCAAAAATATGTAGGGAATATCCCAATCTTTTGATACCAGTTGAGATATGATTTATGACCCAGGATGTGACCTATTCTAGATAATGTTCCATGTGCACTAGAGAAGAATGTGTATTCTGTTGCTTTGGGATGGAATGTTCTCAATATATCTGTGATGTCCATCTGGTCCAGTGTGTCATTTAAGGCCTTTATCTCCTTGTTGATCTTTTGCTTGGATGATCTGTCCATTTCAGTGAGGGGAGTGTTAAAGTTCCCTACTGTTATTGTATCATTGTCAATGTGTTTCTTTGATTTTGTTATTAATTGGTTTATAGAATTGTCTGCTCCCATGTTAGGGGCATAGATATTTAAAATTGTCAGATCTTATTGTTGGACAGACCCTTTGAGTATGATATAGTGTCCTTCCTCTTCTCTTATTATAATCTTTGGCTTAAAATCTAATTGATCTGATATAAGGATTGCCACCCCAGCTTTCTTCTGATGTCCATTAGCATGGTAAATTGTTTTCCACCCCCTCACTTTCAATCTGGACGTGTCTTCCGGTCTAAAATGAGTTTCCTGTAGGCAGCATATTGATAGGTTTTGCTTTTTTTATCCATTCTGATACCCTGTGTCTTTTGATTGGGGCATTTATTCGATTTACATTCAGAGGAACTATTGACAGATATGAATTTAGTGCCATTGTATTGTCTGTAAGGTGACTGTTACTGTGTTTTGTCTCTGTTCCTTTCTGATCCACTACTTTAAGGGTCTCTCTTTGCTTAGAGTACCCATTTCATTAATTCCTGTAGAGCTCT
Organism: Taxidea taxus jeffersonii; assembly: GCA_003697995.1. Classification (NCBI taxonomy): domain Eukaryota; kingdom Metazoa; phylum Chordata; class Mammalia; order Carnivora; family Mustelidae; genus Taxidea; species Taxidea taxus. The sequence goes on along the minus strand of ML109604.1, from coordinate 30,530 downwards.
TTTGGTGTTTGTAAATGCTTTCAGTTTTTGCTTGTCCTGGAAGCTTTATATCTCTCCTTCTATTTTCAGTGATAACTTAGCTGTATATAGTATTCTTGGCTGAGTGTTTTTCTCGTTTAGTCCTGAATATATCATTCCAGTTCTTTCTGGCCTGCCAGGTCTCTGTGGATAAGTCCGCTACCAATCTGATATTTTTACCTTTGTATGTTACAGACTTCTCTTCCCTGGCTGCCTTTAGGATTTTCTCTTTGTTGTTAAGACTTGTAATTTTTACTATTAGGTGACAGGGTGTGGGCCTATTATTGACTTTGAGGGGGATTCTCTGCATCTCCTGGATTTTGATGCTTGTTCCCTTTGCCATATTAGGGAAATTCTCTACAATAATTCTCTCCAATATACCTTCTGCTCCCCTCTCTCTTTCTTCTTCTTCTGGAATCCCATTTATTATAATGTTGTTTCATCCTATGGTGTCACTTATCTCTCAAATTCTCTCCTCATGGTCCAGTAGTTGTTTGTCTCTCTTTTGCTCAGCTTCTTTATTCTCTGTCATTTCATCTTCTATATCACTAATTCTCTCTTCTGCCTCATTTATCATAGCAGTAAGAGCCTCCATTTTTTATTGCACCTCATTAATAGTTTTTTTTTTTTTTTTCATTTCAGCTGGGTTGGATTTTAGTTCTTTTATTTCTCCAGAAAGGGCTTTTATCTCTCCGGAGAGGGTTTCTCTAATATCTTCCATGCCTTTTTTGAGCCCGACTAGAACCTTGAGAATCATCATTCTGAACTCTAGATCTGATATATTACCAATGTCCGTATTGATTAAGTCCCTAGCCTTTGGTACTGCCTCTTGTTCTTTGTTGTTGTTGTTGTGAGTTTCTCTGCCTTGTCATTTTGTCCAAATAAGAATATATGAAGGGGCAAATAAACTACTAAAGGGATGGCAAAGACCCCAGGAAAATGTGCTTTACCCAAATCAGAAGAGACCCCAAATCATGGGAGGGAGAAAGGGGATAAAAAGAAGTTCAGAGAAAAAAGAAAAAAAAAAGTTAAAAAAAAACAAATAAAGAAAAATATTACAAAATAAAAAAAAATATGTGTGTGTGTATATATATATATATACACATATATATATATATATGTATATATATGTATGTATTAGACTGGTGTTTAGAACAGGGTCACCCATTTAATTTGGGGAGGATTTTGGTGTCTTAGAAGAAACTACCTCCCAAAATTTTGAAGAATGAAAACATATATAAGGTTAGACACAATGAAGGGATGGAGTGTGCCTATAAATATGAGAATTTTTTTTTTTTAATTTCTAAAAAAAGAGGTTGATAAAGTTAGTTGGTTGGGAGAATAAAGAAAAAGATAGTCGAGAAAATTTGCTCAGGCTGGAGACTAGAACAAGCCCGGAGCTAGATTTAGGGTATATTTTGATCTATTAGGAGATGTTGTTCTCCAAATTTTTTAGAAGAAAAATCCCTATGTGTATACAAAAAAATAAAGTTAGATACAATGAAGAATATAATATGAGTATAATAATGAAGGTTCAAAAGAGATGGTTATTTATTTTTTGAAAGGTATTTTTAAGATAAACTAGTTTAAAAAACATTAAAAGATGAAAGGGTACAAAGTAAAAAAAAATAATAATAATAATAGAAGAAGAAAGAAAAAGAAAATTAACTGCAAGACTAAAGAAATCTTGGGGAGAAAGCCTTGAATGACATGCTTTGCTTTCTTCTCTTCTGAAATTCTGCCGTTCTCCTTGGTGAGTGAACTTGGTCTTGGCTGGATTTCTTGATCTTCTGGGGGAGGGGCCTCTTGTAGTGATTCTCAAGTGTCTTTTCCTGAGTCGGAATTGCCCCGCCCTTACCAGGGGCCAGTCTAAATAATTCGCTTTTGGGAGCTTTTGTTCCCTGAACGCTTTCTGCAGAGTTCTGGAGGATGGTAATGGCAATGGCAGCCTCCCAATCTCTGGCTCAGAGGAGCCGAGAGCTTGGGGCTCTGCTCCTCAGTGTGCCCTCAGAGAAAAGTGCTCAATCACTCCCATCTCCCTGGCCTCTGGCCACCCTTGGAGAAAAGCACTCAATCACTCTCTTCTCCCTGGTCTCTGGCCACGCTCCGAGCTCACACGGTCTGTGACCAGTTCAAGGTAACCCTGACTTGAGCACTCACTCCTCAGCTTTGTCTCTGTAGCCAGCTTCCCCATTCTAATAGCTGGGAGCTCTGCAACACTCAGACACCTCCGATCCTTCTGTGACCCTGCGGGACCTGAGGCCACACTATCCCCGTTTGGGCTTCACCCCGGTTTAGCCTCTGGAGTGATGTCCCTCCGTGGAGCAGACTTTTAAAAGTCCTGATTTTGTGCTCCATTGCCCCGCTGCTTGCTGGGAGCCAGCCCCTCCCCGCCGTGGTCTATCTTCCCCAGGGAGCCAGCACCCCCCCCCCGCTGTGGTCTATCTTCCCATCGCTTTGGATTCACTTCTCTGCCAGCCCTACCTTTCAGAAAGTGGTCGATTTTCTGTTTCTATAATTATTGCTCTTCTTCTCTTCAATCTTATGTTCTCAGTGGTTTGATAAGGTATCTAGCTGGTCTCCTGCCATCTGATGTAGTCCCAGCCTGCTATTTCTCTGCCATCTTGACTCCTCCCCTCCCCTTTTCAGCATCTTATATAAACAGAAGCATACTCCATGAGCTCTTTAACTTCTGGCTTTGTATACCTAATACATTGTTTTGGAGATTCATAAAAATAACTCCATAAATGAATAGTGTGCTTATTTTTATTGTCAACCCATATTATATCATACTTATACACCACAATGTGTTCATGCACTTACTTGTTAATGGGCATGTGTGTCCTCTTCAGTTTTGGGTTAACGTGAATAAAATTGTAATGGACATTTGTGTACATGTTTTCATTTTCCTTGGGTAAATCTTAGACATGGAATCAGTGGGTCATATGGCAAATGTAACTATAACATATAAGATGTTTTAAAATTGTTTTCCAAAAATAAAACCAGCAATGCATGAAAATTACAATTGCTCCACACCCACTCTAATACTTTGAACTGACAGACATTTATGAACTATTAGCCACTATGGGCATGTAGTGAGGGTCTAGGTGTACTTTGTTGTATTTGCATATCCTTGATGACTGATGATACTGAGCATCTTTTCATGTGATTATTTGATTTTTAAAATACTTTCCCTGTGAAGTGTCTGCTGTATTCCTTTACTGAAAAAAAAAAAAAAAACATAGTTTTTAGTCATCCTACTTTGATTTTGTAAGAGTTCTTTATAATTCTAAATATATAAGTCCTCTCACATATATATGTATTGTAAATGTACTTTTCTAGTTTTTGGTGTTCCTTTTTATACCCTTTTTAATGTAAGAAACAACTTTTAATCATTTAAACAGTCTCAAATTCACAGCAAAATTGCAAACAGAAGTGTAAAAAACTATTTTTCAAATTTGGAACAATTTGCTGACCTAGTGTGTATTTTCTATAAACAGGAAAGTCCCCTCCTTAACCAAAACAAAATAGGGACATCAAAATAGGGACATTAACAGTTACATATTAGTGATATGCATATTTCTCTGACTCCATTCACATTTTTCCAATTATCCTCACATTCCTTATAATAAAATAATCCAGTAAAGAATCATCACTGCATTCAGTTGACATACATATATAATCAAGCTCCATCTGGATATATTTCTCAGTGTTTCCTTGACTTTCGTGGTCTTGGTATATATTGAAGATTATAGAATGGTGATTTATAGTGAGTCACTTTTAAAGGTTTCTTCATTATTAGATTTAAGGTTTTGTAAAACTTCAAGTGAGTTCTCAGAGAGTAATATTGGATTCTTCTCATTGCACCCTACCAGGATACAATTTGTCCCAATGCAGATAGAATTTACTTTGATCACTTGATTAAGGTATTGTTTGCCAGGATTCTCCATTGCATTCAAAAGACATTCTTTTATATTCTATAAATAGCATGTATTCTTAGAGATGTATTTGAAAATATGTATATATTTTATGCCTCATTAATCTTCAAATTTATTGATTGATTTATATAAATATGGATGGATTATTTCCTATTTAATTCATTGGGTAATCTAATACTAACTATATTTATTCTGTGACTGAAATTATTCCATATATATATATATATATTTTTTTTTTTTTTGGAAGTCCTCCCTTTCAAGCTTACTTCTATATGGTTGTGGCATCCTCTGATCATCTTTTAAACACACCCTTGCTTCTAGCATAGAAACATATTCTAAGCTCATCTTGTATTTCCTCATGTCAACCCTTGTATTAGGCAATTGTGACAGGACTTGTGATTCCTTATACCATGTTATGATGTTTAGAAACCAACCTAACTGTCCATCGAGATGGCTTCATAGCAGAGACACTCTAATAGCAATAGGCATCTGTATTTGTTTTCTATTTATGTAGCATATTACCAAAAAATATGTGCCTTAAACCCACACAATATACTATTCCAATATTTCATTAGGTCAGATGTCTGGGTATGGGTTAGGAGGGGCCTCTTTTCAGGGATTCACCAGACTGAAACCAAGGTGTCAGTTGGTGCTTTGATTCTCAGCTGAGGCTCAGGAACCACTGAAACTCACTGATTGTTGATAGAATTCATTTCATTTTAACTGTATGATTAAAGTGTTTTGATCCAGGCTAGCTTTTAGCCAGAGACTATGCTTGGATCCTAGAAGTTGCAGTTTCTTACCACATGGCCCCACAGACAATTCACAATATGGCTGTTTGCTTCCTTCTGGGCCATCAAGGACTCCTTTATCTGACTCTTCATGTTCTTTTAAGCCTCATCTGATTAGTCCAGGCTCACCCAAAATAATCTTTTGATTAACTCAAACTCAACTACTTTGTAATCTAATACCAAAAGTTATATACCGTTATATTTACAGATCTCACCACACTACAGGAGAGGATTTATACATGGTGTGTACAATAGGGAGCAGGAATCTTGGGGCTTATCTTAAAACTCTGCCCATCATGGAACCTAATGGCCACATCTTAATTTCTTTTACTTTCCTTTTTCCATCTCTATTCCATTTACTTTTTTCAATCATTATGTATATTTATTGTAACTCTTATTCTTAACTCTTTATCATGAAAAATTTCAAATATAGAGCACCCTTGAAGAATTTTACCATAAATACTCATATCCACCACTCTCTATTAACACAATACATTAATATATCTGTAAACCTATTTTCCTTTTATTTATGTAAAATTCCATCATCATTTTTAATGAATCTCAAAGGAATTTTCAGATATCAGTACACTTTATATAATTAACAAGCATAGCACTAACTAGAGTTTGGTATTTGTTTATAATGATTTCTTTTCATGTAAAATCAACAAATAATGTTATTCATAAGTTTAACTATGAATTAGCTGAGTTTTGATGAATGTAACACCTGTGATGTCCAGAAGGACAGCTGAGGTGCATGGGACTGCAGTAATTATTATTTGTGGAACACCTTTCTATAAACAAATTTAATTATTCTAAATCATTATGTTTGAAACATTCTAACTGTTAAATTTTATGCAATTATATGAAATGAATACCTCTCTGGTAAGTAGGGCAATTCACACAACTTTTTATAGGTCCACAGGGCTTCAAGACAATTATATGTCCAAGTCTGCAAGAGACTGTTGAGTTATCAATTCAATCTCACATGTCAGTAGAGGATTGTAAGGCACCTGCCCCCGGCCAAATAGGGACAAAGTTCAACTCAGATGCAGAATGGGGTTTGGATCACCTTACTCAGATGGCACAGCTAGATCATGGTATCCAGATAATTTTTAAAAGGGTACCCCAAAGTGTGGGCCTACTGAAGTATGGAGTCTGAGGGAGGGACCTGCTTACCCAGTGCAGGTATGGTACTGGTGCCCAAAATCCTTATAAAAAATAACATTTTTATTATCCTTAAGAAATCTCTCTTTAGTGCTTTATAAGTATTCCCCACCTTACCCTGGAGAACCAATTGCTTTTCTGGTGTTTTTTTCACAAAGGTTTAGTTTTGTTTGTTCTTTACTTAATATAAACAGAATCATATGGTGTCTATAATTTTGTATAGACCTTGTATGCAGCAAAATATTTTAGAGATTTACCCAAGTTGCTGTATGCATGAATATATGAATACATCACATTTTTAAAACATTCTTTTTTTTAGTGGACATCTGGGATATTTTTTAGTTCCTTGAAATTGCAAATAAACCTACTATCAGCATCCTTATACACTTTTTGTTTTGTAAACCTATGTTTTCATTTTCTTGAATAAATGCTGAGGAGAGGAATTGCTTGGTAATAGGGTAATGTATATTTAGTTTGAAAATAAATGGCATGAACTCTTTCCAAACTTCTTTTTCTGGTTTTTAAGTTTTAAAATTTAATTCCAATATGTGTTTTATTAGTTTCAGGTGTACGATGCAGTGATTCAACAGTCCCATATATCATCCTGTGGTGATCACAAGTACCGTCCTTAATCCCCATTACCTATTCCACCAATCTCCCCACCCTCTTCCCCTCTGATAACCATCAAATTGTTCTCTATATCATTAAGAGCCTGTTTCTTGGTTTCTCTCTCTCTCTCTCTCTCTTTCTTTTTCCCTTGCTCCTTTGCTTTCTTTCTTAAATTCCACTTAAGATTGAAATCATACAGTATTTATTTTTCTCTGACTTATTTTGCTTAGCATTATGCTCACTGGCTCCATCAATGTCATTGCAAAAGGCAAGATTTCATTCATTATATGTTTGAATAATATTCCATTGTATACATACACAACTTCTTTTTTATCCATTCGTCAATTGATGGGCACTTGGGCCACTTCCATAATTAAGCTCTTGTAAATAATGTTGCTATAGGGGCACCTGGGTGGCTCAGTGGTTTAAAGCCTCTGCCTTTGGCTCAGATCATGGTCTCAGGGTCCTGGTATCGAGCCCCACATTGGGCTCTCTGCTCAGCAGGGAGCCTGCTTCCTCCTCTCTCTCTGTGGGCTTCTCTGCCTACTTGTGATCTCTGTCTGTCAAATAAATAAATAAAATCTTTAAAAAAATAATGTTGCTATAAACATATGGGTATGTATTGCTTTGAATGAGTGTTTTTGGAGTTTTTGGGTAAATACCCAATAATATGATTACTGGATTGTTCAGTAGTTCTATTTTAACTTTATGAGGAATTTTGATACTATTTTCCCCAGTGACTGTACCCATTTGCATTCTCAAAAACAGTGGAGAATTCCTTTTCTCCACATCCTGGCAAACGCATTGTTTTTGTGCTTTTAATTTTAGCCATTCTGACAAGTGTGAGAAATTTCATTTCAGTTTTGATTTGCATTTCCCTGATGATAAGTGATGTTCGGTGCCTTTTCTTGTGTTTGCCTTCCGGATGTATTCTTTAGAGAAATGTCTTTTCATATCTTCTGCTCATTTTTAAATTGGATTATTTGTTTTTGGGTGTTGATTTGTATCAGTTCTCTATATATTTTAGATATGAGCCCATTATCAGACAAGTCATTTGCAAATATCTTCCTCCATTCATTGCATTGCCTTTCAGTTTGGTTGACCTTTTCCCTCACTGTATAGAAGCTATTTACTTTGATGTAGTCACAATATTTTTGTCTTTGTTTCCCTTGCCTCAGAAGACACAGCTAGAAAAAAAAATGTTACTATGACTAATGTCAGGAATATTTCTGTCTGTGTTCTCTTCTAGAATTTTTATGGCTCCAAGTTTTACATTTAGGTCTTTCAACCATTGTTAATTTATTTTCATGTATGGTGTAAGAAAGTGGTACAGTTTCATTTTTTGCATGTAGCTTACCAGTTTTTCCAACACCATGTTTTTTTTTTTTTTAAACAGTTATTTATTTATTTGAAAGAAAGAGAGAGTGGAGGAGAAGCAGAGGAAGAGTATCTTCAAGCAGACTCCCCATTGAGGGTGGAGCCCAAATGGGACTCGATCTCATGACACATCATATCATGACCTGAGCCAAAACCTAAAGTTGGGCACTTAATTGACAGAGCCATCAAGGCCCCTTTTCAACACCATTTGTTGAAAAGACTGCCTTCTTCCCATTGGATATTATTTCCTGCTTTGTTAATGATGAACTGACTGATCTTTGTTAAAGATTAACTGGTTTACTTCTGGGTTTTCTCCTCTGTTCTATTGATTTATGTGTCCATTTTTGTGCTTGTACCAAACTGTTTTGATTGCTACCACTTTGTAATATAACTTAAAGTCTAGAATTGTGATACCTTCAGGTTTGCTTTTCTTCTTCAGAACTGTTTTGACAGCTTGGGGTCCTTTGTCATTCCATACAAATTTTAGGATTGCTTATTCTAGGTTTGTGAAAAATGTTACTTGTATTTTGATAGGAATTGCATTAAAAGTATAGATTGCTTTGGGTAACACAAGTATTTTAACAATATCTGTTCTTCCAATCAATGAGCATGAAATATCTTTCCATCACCTTTAATTTCTTTCATCATCATTTTATAGTTTTCAGAGAACAGGTCTTTCACCTCTTCAGTTAGGTTAATTCCTAGGCATCTTATGTTTTTTGGTGCAATTGTAAATGTGGTTATTTACTTAATTTCTGTTTCTGCTGTTTCATTATTAGTGTATAAAAATGCAACAGATTCTGCATATTGATTTTAGTGTCCTGTGACTTTATTATGTTTATTTATCTGTTCCATTAGGTTTTTTGGGTGGAGTATTTCAGGTTTTCTATATAAGCATATCATGCCATCCAGAAATAGTGAAAGTTTTATTTCTTCCTTACCAATTTGGATGTTTATGTTTCTTTTGTCATCTAATTGCTGTGGCCAACACTTTCAGTACTATGTTGAATAGAAGTGGTGAAAGCAGACACTGTTGTCTTCTTCCTGATCTTAGGGGGAAAGCTCTTAGTTTTTTTCCCCTTAAGTGTGATGTTTGCTGTGGGTTTTTCATATATGGCCTTTATTATGTTGAAGGATGTTTTCTCTACACCTACTTTACTGAGGGTGTTTATCAAGAAGGATGTTGTACTTTGTCAAATGCTTCTTAAAATGGTCATATTGTTTTTAACCTTTCTCTTATTGATGTGATTTATCGCATTGATTAATTTATCAATATTGGACCACCCCTGCATTTCAGGAATAAATCCAACTTGAGTGTGGTGAATTATTTTTTTAACATGTCATTAGGTTCTATTTCCTAGTATTTTATTGAGGATTTTTTCATTAAAGAGGTTGGGCTGTGGTTTTATTTTTTGTGTTTGCTGTCTTTATCTGATTTTGGTATCAGGTGATAATCACCTCATAAAATGAATTTGGCAGTTTCCCCTCTACTTTTTTGGAATACTTTAAGAAGAATGGGTATTGACTCTTCTTTACATATTTGGTAGAATTCATGTGAAGCCATTTGGTCCTGGACTTTTGTTTGTTGGGAATTTTTTGATTCAATCTCCTTGCTTATGATTGGACTGTTCAAACATTGTTTCTTTCTGCTTCAGTTTTGGTAGGTTGTATGTTTCTAGACAATTACTAATTTCTTCTATATTGTCTACTTATTGGCATATGGTTTTTCATAATATTCTGTTACAGTTATTTGTATTTTGGGGATGTTGTTTTTTCTCTTTCATTTGTGATTTTGTTTGAGTTCTCTCTCTCTCTCTCTCTGTGTGCTTCTGGCCAGAGGCTTATGAGTTTCATTGATCTTTTCAAAGAGCCAGCTCCTGATCTCATTGATTTGGGCTATTGCTTTATTTTATTTTGTTTTAGTTTCTATGTCATTTATTTATGTTCTAGTTTTTATTATATCTTTCCTCTGTTGCTTTTGACTTATTTGTTGCTATTTTTCTAGCTCTTTTAGATGTAAGAATAGATTGTTTATTTGAGATTTTTCTTGCTTCTTGAGGTAAGCTTGTATTACTATAGACTTACCTCTTTGAGCTGCTTTTGCTGCATCCCAAATGTTTTGGACCATTGTGTTTCTGTTTTCATTTTTATTTGTTTGCATGTACTTTTTTATTTCATCTTTGATTTCTTGGTTAACCCATTCATTGTTTAGTAGCATGTAATTTTTCCTCCATGTATTCTATGGTCTTTTCTAGATTCCTTCTTGTGGTTGATTTCCAGTTTCATAATGTTGTGATTAGAAAAGATACATGGTATGACTTCAGTCTTCTTGAATTTATTGTGTCTTGTTTTATGACTTAACATGTGATCTATTCTGGAGAATTATCAATGTGTTTTGAAAAGAATATGTATTCTATTTTAGGATAAAATATTCTGAATATATCTGTTAAATCCATCTGTTTCAATGTGTCATTCAAAGTCACTGTTTCCTTGTTGATTTTCTTTTTGATGAACTGTCCTTTGAGGAATTATTATACTATTATTGTATTACTATCAATTAATTCCTCTATGTTTGTTGTTAACTATTGTATGAATTTGGTTGCTCCTATGTTGGGTTCATAAATGTTTAAAATTGTTATATCTTCTTTATCTTCTTTTTGCATTGTCCCCTTTATTATATAGTGTTCTTCTTTGCCTCCACTTACAATCTTTGTTTTAAAGTCTACTTTGTCTGACACAAGTATTGCTACTCTGGTTTTCTTTTGACATTATTTTTATGATAAATGTTTCTCCATTCCCTCACTTTCTATCTGCATGTATCTTTAGGTCTGAAATAAGTCTTTTGTAGGCAGTATTTAAATGGGTCTTGCTTGTTTTTTTGTCCTCTCTGTTACCCTATATTATTTGATTAACACATTTAGTTCATTTACATTCAAGCTTATATTGATAGATATGTATTTATTGACATTGTGTTACTTTCTTTGTGGTTATTCTGTAGCTTTTCTTTGATATTTTCTTATTTTCCTCTCTTTCATGGTTTGCTGTATTTCTTTAGTGATATACTTAGGTTTTTTATTCTTCATTTTTTGCATCTATATTACTGTTTTTTTGATTTGTGGCTATCGTATGGTTTATATATAACATCTGCATAGAGCAGTCATATTAAGCTGACGGTCACTTAATTTTAAACTCATTCTTTAATCATCTCCACTCCTTGTATCAGAAATTTGGTACATATTTTACATTTTTTACTTTGTGTTCCTCTTGGCAGATTTTTACAGGTGTGCTTGTTTATTTATTTATAGTTTTTTTTTGATATATATATAATCTTATTTATGGTTCTTATTTTCTACTTATAGAGTTCCCCTTAACATTTCTTGTATGGTTGATTTAGCGGTTATTAATTCTTTAAATTTTGTTTATCTTAGAAATCCTTTATCTCTCCTTCTCTTCAGAATGATAGCCTTGCTGAAAGGAGTATTCTTGGCTAAAGATTTTTCTTTCTCAGCACTTTTAATATATCATGCCATTCTTTTCTGGCTTACAGAGTTTCTGCTGAAAAATCATCTGATAACCTTATGGGATTTCCTTTGTGTGCAACTGTGTTCTTTTCTCTTATAATCTTTAAAATTCTTATTTATCACTAGTTATTGCCATTTTCATTACTATATGCTTTGGTGTTGAATTTATCGGGGAATCTCCGTGCCTTCTGAATTTGGATCTCTATTTTCCTCCCAGATTAAGGAAGTTTTCAGCATTATCTCTTCAAATATATTTTCTGTCTCCCTTTTTCTGGGGAGGGTAGATTGATCCCTATAATGTGAATGTTATTATCCTTGACCATATCACTGAGTTCTCTAAGTTATTCTCATGCAGTATTTGTTTTTCTCTCACCTATTCAGCTTGATTGCTTTCCATTGCTTTATCTTCCAGGCCACTGATACATTTCTCTGCTTCTTGTAGCCTATTGATTTCGTGGTGGTGTGTGTGTGTGTGTGTGTGTGTGTGTGTGTGTGTGTGTTTATTTCATTTAATGCGTTCTTCATCTCTGAAATGTTATTTTTGTATATTTTTTTGTCAAGGGTCTCACTGATGCTCTCCACCCTTTATGAAGTGCAGTATCCTTATGATCATTACTTTATTTATTTATTTATTTATTTTATTTTGAAATATTTTATTTATTTATTTGACAGAGAGAGATAACAAGTCAGCAGAGAGGCAGGCAGAGAGAGAGAGGGAGAGAGGGAGAAGCAGCCTCCCCGCTGAGCATAGAGCCTGATGCAGGACTCAGTCCCAGGATGCTGGAATCATGACCTGAGCCAAAGGCAGAGGCTTAACCCGCTGAGCCACCCAGGTGCCCCTGATCATTACTTTAAATTCTCTATCAGTCATATTACTTATTTCTGTTTCACTTAGATCCCCTACTGTGATTTTGTCCTGTTCTTTCATTTGGCAAATATCCCTCCAATTTCTCATTTGTCTACCATTTCCTGTCTGTTTCTCTGTGTTAGGAAAGTTATCTCTGTCTTCTACTCTTGAAAGTAGTAGGTTTATGAAGAAGAGGCCCTGTAGTACCCTGCTGTGAGTGCAGTGTCCTCTGTTCACCAGAACATGGTACTTCTAGGGAGTTTTCTATGTGTGTTGTTTATGCCCAATTCTTTTGTCTGAGTTAAATTTTCTCTCAGTTCAGTTATCTGCACTGACTCTTTGCAAGTTGTGGGCTGTACTTCCTCTCTGTAGTGTTAGTTAGACCTGAATAGGCTGCCTCTGAAGGCACTCAATCACATGAAGCCTCAGGAATGTGGCAGTGGTGTGAGCAAAATTTGTGCTGAGCTACTAGGCCAAGATCAGATCTCCAAAGTATGGTGGCCTCTAGTGGTGTGGTGTGTGGTGGTGCCCAGGGGCATGAGTTTTTAAATGAGTTTATAGTCTCACCAAGAATGGGTAAGTTATTGAACCAGTCTATAGCCTCACCAAGAGTACCTAAGAATTCTGATTGTTCCACATCCTAACCAGCATTTGGTGATGTCATCCATTTTGAATTTTAAATTTTAGCTATACCCTGAAAGGTTTTGGAAAGATCTATTTGTTCTTTTTACATAGTTGTTGTTGATCATTTTAATAGTATTTTATAGTTCTTATTTCTCTTTTCACTATATCCATGCTTACTGTATTTTTTTTTAATTTTTAAGATTTTTATCTATTTATTTATTTATTTGGGAGAGACAGAGCATGAGCAGGGAGAGGGGCAAAGGGAGAGGGAGAGAATCTTAAATAGACTGCCCTAAGCATAGAGCCTGAGGCAAGCCTCTATCCCATGTCCTTAAGATCATGACCTGAGACAAAACCAAGACTCAAATGTCCAACAGAGCCAGGCAGGCACCCTCTTGCTTACTTTATATTGCTAAGAAAATTTTTAATAAGTGTGTTGAATTATTTTGTACAAAGCTATTATTTCTGTCATTTCTGTCTCTGTTTCTGTTGACGAATATTCCTCCTGGTTATAGTTTATATCTAGTATTTACATATTTAGTAGTATTTGGTTGGATGATGGGCATTGGGAATTGTGTATTTTTTAATATCTGGATTTTTTTTTCCTTCCTATAAAGAGCGACAGAATTTTCCTCAGAAGGAAGTTAAATTACTTGCAGATAATTTCAATTTTCTTAAGAATCATTTTGTTTGTTTTTTTGTCTGTTTGTTTTGTTTTTAAAACTTGTTAAGAGTAACCTCAACCCTAGCACTAATTTAATAGACAGTTCTTCTGCCACATTCCACTGGATGTCAGGGGTGTTCAATAAGGTCTCTCAACGTTGGCTGGTTGAAGTTTGAATTTTCTTGGTCCTGTGTAAACCCTGAGAATAATGTGTCTTACTCTGAAGCCATTGTTTCTTGCTAGGCTCATGAAATTTTGCCCTATGTATGTGTAGGTTGGTATTGAGGAACAGACTCAAGATGACAGATTCAGATTTCAGCAGATATTTTCCTGTGTAGCTTCCGCCATTCCATTGCTCTGTCCTGAGAATTCCAGATGTCTCAAATTCCTTTAGCTTCTGTTTGTGTTTCTCTAACTCATCAAGAACCATATTCTCATCTTGGGTTCACCTCTCAGCACCACATCTAGAAAGTGCCTCCAAAAAGAAATACAAGGCAATGATAGAACTCATATATTTTCTCAATAATCAAAGTTCTTGTGTGGCCTGTTCATAGTCTGAAACTGGCTGTTTCATGCATTTTCATTGTTTTTCTGGTTTTTGACAGGAGAGAGACATTGAGTATCAGAAATTCTTTTAAGCTTAGAAATGTAAATAGGGAAGTTCTTTCTTTCTTTCTTTCTTTTTTTTTGTTCCTAAGAAATTTTTAAATAGTTCATATTTATTTTTTTAATAGTTCATATTTAAATAATTATGTGTAAGGGCACTTGAGTGGCTGAGTTGGGTAGGTGTCTGACTGATGGTTTCAGCTCAGGTCAAATTCCCAGGGTCATGAAATTGATCCCTGTATTGGGTGGACTCTGTACTGTGTGTGGAGCCTACTTTCTCTCTCTTGGGGTGTCTGGGTAGCTCAGTCAATAAAGTGTCTGTGTACAGCTTAGGTTATGATCCCAGTGTCCTGAGGTCAAGCCCCACATTTGGTTCCCCCTCAGCAGGAAATCTGCTTCTCCCTCTCCATCTGTGCCTCCCTCCACTCATGCTCACTCTCTCTCAAATAAATAAAATCTTTAAAATAAATTTTAAAAAATATTATTTCTCCCTTTTCCCTTGCTCCTCCCCACCTGCTTGGACTTTCTAATAATTAATTAATTAATTGAAAAATTAAATAAATGAATGAATAATTATATGTAAATGATAAATAAACTATGCAGCCCTGACTTGTTTCAGCTCTTTATTTGCATAATTTTTTTCAGTATTTATATCACTATTGGATTTCATAACTCCAGTTATAATTTTGATGAAAATACTTTGTAATTTTTCATTTATTTAGTGTGTAGTGACATCACTAGTTAAAACGCTTTTTGTCACAACAATAGATACAAAGGTTTCCAGCTTAAAACTTAAGATAAATATATTATCAATATCATATATTTTATAATTAAATATTATAATATATATTTATTATAAGTATTATATAATGTATTCTATATGATATAACTATAAATCATATTATATATAAATAAATTATATGTATAAATTATATAAATATAAATACAAACATATCTCATAAAACTAAACAGAAATTACTCTGTCAGATCACAGGTATGAGCTCTACATAACCACAGAAGTTTCTTGTCTCAGTTATACTTTTCTCTCATTTTGGCTGTGTTCCAAATTCATTTAGCATATCAAGGAGATACAATAAATTTCACATTTTTGGAGGATTATCTCTGTATGGCCTTTCTCAAAATAGGTCTTGCTAAATCAAAATCCTATGAACATATATGTTAGGTCACATTCATAAACCTGAATATTTCTTTATAACCACATGAACATTTGATGAGTTATTGTAAGAGAATTTTCTGGAAAATTGTGGTACAAAACACAGGCATCTAATTTCCAGGGTGAAATGGAAGGCTAAGAGAGAATTGTATGGCAATTGCAAAATTTGTACCCTGTCACATGTTCTGTTTTTGTTTTTGGGTTTTGGGTTTGTGTGTGTGTGTGTGTTTGTTTGTATTTTTCTTTTAAAAATTTTAACTAATAAGCTTAAATATTTTGAGAATGATGACATTGAAATTAAAACAGTAAGTAATTTGAGAACAAAATATTTAGGGTTAGTTTGTTCTTTAAATGTACAAGAGAATATTGCCTGAAAGTCACATGAATACATGCTCTGGGATGTCTGGACACATGAATATAGGCAATGTAACTTTTTATTTTTAAGATTTTATTTATTTATTTGAGAGGTATAGTGAAAGTCAGAGAGAGAGAGCACAAGCAGGGGAAACAACAGAGGGAGAGAGAGAAGTAGACTGCAACCTGAGCAGGGTACCTCACATGGGACTTGATCTCAGGACCCTGAGATCATGACCTGAGCTGAAGGTAGACACTTAGCTGACAAAGCCACCTAGATGCCCCAGACAACAGGACTTAAATTAATTTTCTTTGTTAGGGGGGGAAAAAAAAAGAACAAATTTAAGTGATCTTTATCATGATGGTATACTAAGAAAATCCCCTCTCTATATTAAAGAATTACATAGTACATTTCCTTTTATAAAAATTAATTATTTTATAAAAGTTAATTATTTAAATTCCACCTACATTGTCATATAGTTTCAAGTGTGCAATATAGTAATTAAACAGTTCTATACATTACTGAGTGCATGTGGGATGTGTACCTCTAATTCTCTTCACTTCCCTTCACTTTGACCATCCCCCCCCCCACCTTCCCTCTGGTAACCACCAAATTGTTCTCTATATTTAGGCCACTGTTTTTTGGTTTCTCTCTCTCTCTCTCTTTTTCTTTTCCTTAAATTCCACATATGAGTGAAATTATATGGTATTTTTCTTTCTCCGACTTATTTCAGTTAGCATTATGCCCTCTAGATCCATGCATATTATTGCAAATGGAAGATCTCAGTCTTTTCTTATTAGTCATAATAAGATATATATATATATATGCATCATATATACATTATACATAATATATATAATATATACATCATATATTATATGTATAATGTATATTATATATGTGGAAAGATACACATCATATATATATCCATGTGATATATGGGTATTTATGTGGTATATGATATATGGATATAGATAGATAGATATGGATATAATATTTCTCCATTCATCTATCAATGTACACTTGAGTTGCTTATATACTTCATTTCTTTAAATGGCAATATTTACTGAATCCAGGGTTCTGCTCCTAAAAAAAAAATCTCCTTATTTCTGTTATAACAATCCAATCTGGTGGTCTCTCTGCCAATCAAATAAGGCATACTCTTTTGATAGCTTCCATAACTGAATAGTCCATGGAGCATTGAACAAAAGGTTAATTTTAAGAGCTTAAATATCTTGCTCATGTAAACATTATTATTGTTTAGTAGTCTCAACCATTAGATATTGGGATAGGGATCCAATTTTATAATCACTATATTCCATAGTGGGCTGTGGATTTATTTTTTTCCTTGGTGGAAACTTGGCGCATATAAATTAAAAGCATTATGAGTAAAGAACTGAGGATATAGGCAGTGTGGATTCACAACAACTGGGTGTGCTCTGATGTCTACATGAAATCAAGGAAGCAATCACTTTTTTTTTTTTTAAGATTTTATTTTTTTATTTGACAGAGAGAGAGAGAGTGAGAGGGGCAGAGGGAGAAGCAGACTCCCCGCCTAGCAGGGAGACTGATGTGGGGCTTGATCCCAGGACTCCAGGATCATGACCTGAGCCGAAAGCAGACACTTTACCAACTGAGCCACCCAGGAGCCCTAGAAGCAAACTTTTTTTTTTTTTTTTTATCAAGTTAGAGATGAAAGAAATGCCTTAAAGTATTGCAAGATTTTTTTAAAATTAATTCTAAGGAGATAAATAAGGTACTCTTATTTTTCCATATTATTTCTATTTTAAATACACAAGCTTACTTAATTCTCTGAATCTTTGAGCAAGAAAGTAGGAATGACCAGTGGAAAAAAAAAATAAGTAAATAACTCTCTAATGGACATAAAATGAACAAAGGATACAGTTTGTAATCACAGAGAGGTAATTTAAGGTATAACTAAAATAGTCATCCTCCTTGCAATAAAGTCTACTAAAAAAGTATTTGATTTTAAGATTAGTGAGTAGCATTTGTTGGCTCTTCGTTTGATAAATGTAGCGTTATCTAACTTGCAATGTTGGAAAAAACTAAAAATACACCTGAATTTTATATTTTGTTGATTTTTGAAAAGTACATTATATATATATAAAGTTACATATAGCTTTATGTAATTTACATTATATATGTTTGTATGAATTATATATATAAGCAGTAGCTTTGTGCATATTTCTATATATATATTTCTATAAATACATATATATATATGTGTGTATATATATATTTTTTCATTTACCTAATTATTCTGGGTGACCCAAACTGCATATACTGATAGCCACTTTGTTTATATAATTAATAAAAATTGTGAATTTTCTTTCCTCTTTAAGTAAAACACAAAACACTTTGTAATTTAACTCATGGCATAATTGTAATTTTTGCATCACGAAGACTCTTTAATGTATTTTTGAAAATAGTAGAAAATTTTATGTATCTTTATCCTGAAATATCTGGACACATGTACCTTTATATTTGAGTTACCTTTATTTCAAAGTGAAATATATATTAAATATTACATTATAATTACAACCCAAAGCTACATAATACTTTATTTAGAAAATATTTTTAAGTATTTAATGAACATTAACTAATTTGGTGCTTATAGTCCTTCACTTCAAAAATTATTTATTTTAGCATCTCTCTCTCACATTTTACTTTTTGACAAGTTAGTACAATATTTATGAGAAAACAAACAAACAAACAAGCAAAAAACACCATCTACTTTACCACACAGTCACTGATTGTTTCTTACAATAGTAGACTATAGTCAATTCTGACTCATTTGTATTATATAAATTTGTCATAATAAGAAATCTTTGCAAAAATGTGCAGTTAGTGTTCACTGACATGCTGATATTTAAATTTTAAAAGGAGTAATTTAACTCTATTAACTGTTTGCTATCTGAGCTAATTTGAAAAAAACATCTCTCTCACTGTTCATTTCTCTCAAATAAGTGAATACAATCTTTAAAAACATGAGATTTTTTAAAGATTGTATTCATTTATTTGACACAAAGAGAGAGATATCACAAGTAGGCAGAGAGGCAGGCAGAGAGAGAGGGGAGAGCAGGCTCCCTGGTGAGAAGAGAGCCTGGTGTGGGGTTTTATCCCAGGACCCTGAGCTGAAGACAGAGGCTTAACTCACTGAGCCACCCAGGCCCCCCTTCCCCAAAACACAAGTTTTTAATTATTGTGAAAATCAGCCTTTTTTTTTCACATTTTAATTTAATTTTTTTCAGTGTTCCAAGATTCATTGTTTATGCACTACACCCAGTGATCCATGCAGTATATGCCCTCCTTAATACCAACCACCAGGCTTACCCAACCCCCATTGTCCTCGCCTCCAAAACCCTCAGTTTGTTTCTAAGAGTCCACAGTCTCTCATGGTTCATTTACCCCTCCAATTTCCCCCAACTCCCTTCTCTCCAACTCCCAATGTCCTCCGTGTTATTCCTTATGCTCCATAAGTAAGTGAAACCATATGATAATTGACCCTCCCTGTTTGAATCATTTCACTCAGGATAATCTCCTCCAGTCCCATCCATGTTGATACAAAAGTTGGGTAGTCATCCTTTTTGATGGAGGCATAGTATTCCATTGTATATATGGACTATATCTTCTTTATCCATTTGTCCGTTGAAGGGCATTTTGGCTCTTTCTACAGTTTGCGACTGTGGCCATTGCTGCTATGAACATTGGGGTACAGATGGCCCTTCTTTTCACTACATCAGTATCTTTGGGGTAAATTTCCAGTAGTGCAGTTGCACAGTCATAGGGTAGCTCTATTTTTACTTTCTTACGGAATCTCCACACTATTTTCTAAAGTGGCTGCACCTACTTGCATTCCCACCAGTAGTGTAAGAGGGTTCCTCTTTCTCCAAACCCTCTCCAACACGTATTGTTTATTGTCTTGTTAATTTTGGCCATTCTAACTAGTGTAAAGTGGTATCTCAAAGTGGTTTTGCTTTGAATTTACCTGATGGCTAGTGATGATGAACATTTTTTCATGTGTCTGTTAGTCAATTTTATGTCTTCTTTGGAGAAGTGTCTGTTCATGTCTTCTGCCCATAATCAGCCATAATTTTTTAAATATGAAAAATTGCTAATGTAAAAATTTATATCTCACTGTACTAGAAGAAATTATAGTCACATTATAAAGTTGTCATTAAAAATATATATATAACTACAGAGGGAGGAGTCAAGATGGCAGAGAAGTAGCAGCCTGAGACGATATCAGGTAGCAGGAGATCAGCTAGATAGCTTATCAAACCATTCCAAACAACTACAAATCCAAAAGGAGATCAAAGGGAAGAAGAGCAGCAATTCTAGAAACAGAAAATCGACCACTTTCTGAAAGGTAGGACCTGCAGAGAAATGAATCCAAAGCGATGGGAAGATAGACTGCAGTGGGGAGGGGCTGGCTCCTGGCAAGTGGCAGAGGAACAGAACACAAAATCAGAACTATTAAAAGTCTGCTCCACTGAGGGACATCACCCCAGAGGCTAAGCTGAGGTGAAGCCCACATGGGGACAGCATGGCTTCAGGTCCCGCCAGATCACGGAAGGATCAGGGGTGTCTGAGTATTGCAGAGCTCACAGGTATTAGAGTGGGGAAGCTGGTTAGAGAGACAGAGATGAGGAGTGAGTTCTCAATTCGGGGTTACCTTGAACCATAATCCGGGTACAGGCCACTGCTCTGTGAGCAGAGACCCTACAAGACCCGGGGTGACCCCCCTGGAATTGCTCAGGGAACTGCGGGGTTCAGAGACTCCAGGCAGGGCTACGTGCAAGACAGAGAGATGCTTTGTCACAGGCTGGGTGAGCTTGGAGTGCGGCCAGAGGCCAGGGAAACAGGAGTGATTGAGTACTTTTCTCCAAGGGCACACTGAGGAGAGGTACCCAAGCTCTCAGCTTCTCCAGGCCAAAGATTGGGAGGCTGCCATTTTCATTCTCCTCCTCCAGAACACTACAGAAAACATTCAGGGAACAAAAGCTCCCGAAAGTGAACCTAGTGAATTATTTACCCTGGCCCCTGGTGAGGGTGGTGCAATTCTGCCTCAGGCAAAGGCACTTGAGAATCACTACAACAGGCTCCTTCCCCAGAAGATCAACAAGAAATCCAGCCAAGACCAATTTCACTTATGAAGGAGAATAGTGGAATTCCAGAGGAGGAGAAAGCAAAGCATGTAATTAATGGCTTTCTCCCCATGATTCTTTAGTCTTAAAAAGTTAATTAATTTTAATTTAATTTAATTTTTTTTCTTCTGCTATTTTTTAACTTTTACCCTTTCCTCTTTTAATTTTTTTAACTAGTTTATCTTAACAATACCTTCATTAAAAAAAAGGCAATCTTTTTTATACTCATATTTTATCCTTCAGTGTATCTAACTTTATTTTTTGTATACACATAGGGTTTTTTCTTCTAAAAAAAATTGGGGTACAACTTTTTCTAGTTGATCAAAATACACCCTAAATATAGCATAGGGCTTTGTTACAGTCTTCAGCCTAAGCAAATTCTCTCCATTTTCTTTTTGTTGTTCTCTAAACCAACTTATCTTATCAACTCCTTTCTTAGAAATTAAACAAACACACAAACAAACAAACAAACAAACAAAATGCTTTTTATCTTTATAGTCATATCCCATCTCTTCAACATTTGACCCTAATATATATTTTTCATTCTTTAAAATTTAGGGAGGTAGTTTCTCCTAAGAGACCAAAATACACCCAAAATTATGTGTGTGACCCTGTTCTATTCAGCAGTCTAATATTTTTTTCTTTATTTTTTTCTGAACTTCTTTTTACCCCCTTTCTTCCCCCCATAATTTGGGGTCTCTTCTGATTTGGTTAAAGCAAATTTTCCTGGGGTCTTTGCCACCTTTTTAGTATATTATTTGCTACTTCATATATTCTTATCTGGGTAAAATGACAGTGCAGAAAAACTCACCACAAAAACAAAACAAAATAAAAGAAAAAAAAAAAACAAACAAACAAGAGGCAGTAGTGAAGGCTAGGGACCTAATCAATACAAATATTGGTAATGTGTCAGATCTAGAGTTCAGAACGATGATTCTCAAGGTGCTAGCCGGGTTCAAAAAAGGCATGGAAGATAATAGGAAAACCCTGTCTGGAGAAATAAAAGCCCCTTCTGGATAAATAATTAAAATCTAACCAAGTTGAAATAAAAAAAAAAAAAAAAGAAAAACAAAACTATTAGTGAGTTGCAATAAAAATGGAGTCTCTTACTGGTAGGATAAATGAGGCAGAAGAGGGAATTACTGATATAGAAGACCAAATGACAGAGAATAAAGAAGCTGAGCAAAAGAGAGACAAACAACTACTGGACCACAAGGGGAGAATTCAAGAGATAAGTGATACCATAAGATGAAAAAACACTAGAACAATTGGAATTCCAGAAGAAGAAGAAAGAGAGAGGGGAGGAGAAGGTATATTGGAGATAATTATTATAGATAATTTCCTTAATATGGCAAAGGGAACAAGCATCAAAATTCAGGAGGTGCAGAGAATCCCCTCAAAATCAATAAGAACAGGTCCACACACCATCACTTAATAGTAAAATTTACAAATCATAGCAACAAAGAGAAAATCCTGAAATCAACGTGGGAAAAGAAGTCTGTAAAATACAATGGCAAAAATATTAGACTGGCAGAGGACTTATTCACAGAGACCTGGCAGGCCAGAAAGAACTGGCATGATATATTCAACGTACTAAATGAGAAAAACATGCAGCCAAGAATACTATATCCAGCTAGGCTATCATTAAAAATAGGAGAGATAAAAAGCTTCTAGGACAAACAAAAACTGAAAGAATTTGCAAACACCACACCAGCTCTACAGGAAATATTGAAAGGGGTCCTCTAAGCAAAGAGAGACACTAAAAGTAGTAGATCAGAAAGGAACAGAGACAATATACAGTAACACTCACCATACAGGCAATACAATGGCACTAAACTCATATCTCTCAGTAGTTACCCTAAATGTAAATGGGCAAATGCCCCAATCAAAAGACACAGGATATCAGAATGGATTAAAAAAAAAAAATCAAGGGGCGCCTGGGTGGCTCAGCGGGTTAAAGCCTCTGCCTTCAGCTCAGGTCATGATCCCAGGGTCCTGGGATCAAGCCATATCGGGCTCTCTGCTCCGCCGGGAGCCTGCTTCCTCTCTCTCTCTCTCTCTGCCTGCCTCTCTGCCTACTTGTGACCTCTGTCTGTCAAATGAATAAATAAAATCTTAAAAAAAAAATCAATATGCTGCCTACAAGAAACTCATTTTAGACCCGAAGACACCTCCAGATTTAAAGTGAGGGGGTGGAAAACAGTTCACCATGCTAATGGACATCAGAAGAAAGCTGGGGTGGCAATCCTTATATCAGATCACTTGGATTTTAAGCCAAATACTATAATAAGAGATGAGGAAGAACACTCTATCATACTCAAAGTGTCTGTCCAACAAGAAGATCTAACAATTTTAAATATCTATACCCCTAACATGGGATCAGCCAACTCTATAAACCAATTAATAACAAAATCAAAGAAACACATCGACAATAATACAATAATAGTAGGGGATTCTAACCCTCCCCTCACTGAAATGGACAGATCATCCAAGCAAAATATCAACAAAGAAATAAAGGCCTTAAATGACACACTGGACCAGATGGACATCACATATGTTTTCAGAACATTCTATCCCAAAGCAACAGAATACACATTCTTCTCTAGTGCACATGGAACATTCTCCAGAATAGATCACATCGTGGGTCATAAATCAGGATTCAACCAGTATCAAAAGATTGGGATCATTCCCTGCATATTTTCAGACCACAATGCTCTGAAGCTAGAACTCAATCACAATAGGACATGGAGACTAAACAGCATCCTTCTAAAGAATGAATGGGTAAACCAGGAAATTAAAGAATTGAAAAAAAAAATCATGGGAAAAAATGATAATGAAAACAATGGTTCAAAATCTGTGGGACACAGCAAAGGCAGTCCTGGGAGGAAATATATAGCAATACAAGCCTTTCTCAAGAAACAAGAAAGGTCTCAAATATACATCCTAACCCTACATCTAAAGGAGCTGGAGAAAGAACAACAAAGAAAGCCTAAACCCAGCAGGAGAAGAGAAGCCATAAAGACCAGATAGAAATCAATGAAATAGAAACAAAAAGAAAAACAATAGAACAAATCAATGAAACTAAGAGCTGTTTCTTTGAAAGAATTAATAAGATTGATAAAACCATGGCCAGACTTATCAGAAAGAAAAGAGAAAGGACGCAAATAAATAATATCATGAATGAAAGAGGATAAATCACAACCAACACCAAGGAAATACAAGCAATTATAATAACATATTATGATCTACTCTATGCCAGCAAATTTGACAATCTGGAAGAAATGGACACATTTCTAGAGACATATAAACTACCACAACTGAAAGAGGAAGAAATAGAAAACCTGAACAGACCCATAACCAGTAACGAGATTGAAAGAGTCATCAAAAATCTCCCAACAAACAAAAGCCCAGGGCCAGATGGCTTTCCAGGGGAATTCTACCAAACATTTAAAGAGGAATTAATTCCTATTCTCCTGAAACTGTTCCAAAAAATAGAAATGGAAGGAAAACATCAAAACGCATTTTATGTGGCCAGCATTACCTTGATCCCAATACCAGACAAGGATCCCATCAAAAAAGAGAATTACAGACCAATATCCTTGATGAACACAGATGAGAAAATTCTCACCAAAATACTAGCCAATAGGATCCAACAGTACATTAAAATGATTATTCACTTCGACCAAGTGGGATTTATTCCAGCGCTGCAAGGTTGTTTCAACATCTGAAAATCAATCGATGTGATACATTAGTAGAAGAAAGAATAAGAACCATATGATACTCTCAATAGAGGCTGAAAAAGCATTTGACAAAGTACAGCTTCCCTTCCTGATCAAAACTCTTCAAAGTGTAGGGATAGAGGGCACATACCTCAATATTATCAAAGCCATCTATGAAAAACCCATCGCAAATATAATTCTCAATGGAGAAAAACTGAGAGCTTTTCTGCTAAGATCAGAAACATGGCAGGGATGTCCGTTATCACCACTGCTAATCAACATAGTACTAGAAGTCCTAGCTTCAGCAATCAGACAACAAAAAGAAATTAAAGGCATCCAAATCAGCAAAGAAGAAGTCAAACTATCGCTCTTTGCAGATGATATGATACTTTATTTGGGAAATCCAAAAGACTCCACTCCAAATCAGATAGAATACGTACATGAATTCAGTAAAGTGTCAGGATATAAAATTAATGCACAGAAATCAGTTGCGTTTCTTTACACCAACAACAAAATATAAGAAAGATAAATTAAGGAGTCTGTCCCATTTACAATTGCACCCAAAACCATAAGATACCTAGGAATAAACCTAACCAAAGAGGCAAAGGATCTATACTCAGAAAACCATATAGTATTCATGAAAGAAATTGAGGAAGCCACAAAGAAATGGAAAGATGTTCCATACTCATGGATAGGAAGAACAAATATTGTGAAAATGTCTATGCTATCTAAGGCAATCTACACATTTAATGCAATACCTATCAAAATCCAATCCTTTTTTTTTTTCAAATAAATTGAATAAACAATCCTAAAATTTATATGGAAACAGAAAAGACCTCGAATAGCCAAAGGGATGTTTGAAAAGAAAGCCAAAGTTGGTGGCATCACAATTCCAGACTTCAAGCTCTATTACAAACCCATCATCCTCAAGACAGTAGGGTACTGGCACAAAAGCAGACAAATAGATCAGTGGAACAGAATAGAGAGCCCAGAATAGACCCTCAACTCTATGGTCAACTAATCTTCAATAATGCAGGAAATAATGTCTAATGGAAAAAAAGGCAGTTTCTTCAACAATTGGTGTTGGGAAAGTTGGACAGCCACATGTAGAAAAAGGAAATTGGACCACTTCCTTACACCACACACAAAAATAAACTCAAAATGGATGAAGGATCTCAATGTGAGAAAGGAATCCATCAAAATCCTTAAGGAGAAGACAGGCAGCAACCTCTTTGACCTCAGCTGCAGCAACTTCTTCCTAGGAACTTCGCCTAAGGCAAGGGAAGGAAGGGCAAAAATGAACTATTGGGACTTCATCAAGATCAAAGTCTTTTGCATAGCAAAGGAAACAGTTATCAAAACCAAAAGAAAACTTAGAGAATGGGAGAAGATATTTGCAAACAACATATCAGATAAAGGGCTAGTACCCAAAATCTATAAAGAGCTTAGCAAACTCAACTCCCCAAGAACAAATAATACAATCAAGAAATAAACAGAAGACATGAACAGACATTTCTGCAAAGAAGACATCCAGATGGCCAACAGACACATGAAAAAAGTGCTCCTCATCACTCGGCATCAGAGAAATACAAATCAAAACCCCATATATGTGTGTGTGTGTGTGTGTGTGTGTGTGTGTGTGTGTGTGTGTGTGTTTATGTATATGTGTATATGTGTATGTATCTATACATACATACACATATACAGATATACATACAATGGAATACTAAGCAGCTATCAAAAGAAATGAAATCTTGCCTTTTGCAATGAACTTTAGGGTATTATGCTTACCGACATAAGTCAATCAGAGAAAGACAACTATCATATGATCTCCCTGATATGAGGAAGTAGAGATGCAACATGGGGGCTTTGTGGAGTAGGAAAAGACCAAATGAAAAAAGATGGGATCGGGCGGGAGAGAGACAAACCATAAGAGACTCTTAATCTCACAAAACAAACTGAGGGTTGCCTGGGAGAGAGGGGTAGAGAGAGGGTGGTGGTGTTATGGACATTGGGAAGGGTATGTGCTATGGTGAGTGCTGTGAAGTGTTTAAACTTGGCGATTCAAAGACCTGTGCCCCTGAGGCTAATAATACATTATATGCTTATAAAAAATTAAAAAAATATTAAAAAATATAACTATAATCCCACAAAGGAAGTAATGGAATTTCAGAATTTTCAATTATTTAAAATTACTTATTTACCAATTATATTTTAGACAAAATCATCCTTCCTCAAAAATGTGTTCATCTCATTTCAAAGTCTTACTTAAATTTATTCAATTACCTATTTTTTTTAAAAGATTCTATTTATTTATTTGAGAGAGAGACAGAGTGATACAGCATGAGAGGGGAGGTCAGAGGGAGAAGCATACTCCCCATGGGGCTGGGAGCCTGATGTGGGATTTGATCCCAGGACTCCAGGATCGTGACCTGAGCTGAAGGCAGTTGCTTAACCAACTGAGCCACCCAGGCTTCCCTCATTTACCTATTTTTAACAAAACTAGCATATCATAAATTATCATTATACTTTATTTATTTATTTAATTTTATTTATTTATTTGAGAAAGAGAGAGAGTGAGATAGAGCATGAGCAGAAGGAGAAGCAGAAGGAGAAACAGACTCTCCTGCTGATCAGGGAGCCAGATGCAGGGCTCAGTCCTGGTTCTCCAGGATCATGACCTGTGTTGAAGACAGATGCTTAACCAACTGAGCCACTGAAGTGGCTATTAAATTATCACTATACTTGAGATACTCTCATACTTACATACATATAAATTTCAATATAGAACTATATATTTATTTTCAAATGTATAAAATATATGTGTATATATGTTTGTATTCATAAGTACTTATATAAAATTAAATGACTTACTTACATATGCCATATATATACATTATTAGTTTTGTTTTGATGACCTTGACTGTGCATGGAGTATTTATCAAGTATTTTGTTTTATGTCCCTCAGTTGAGACGTGGCTGATGTTTTCTCATGATTAGAATGGGATTATGAGATTTTTGGAGGAAGATCATCACAGAATTAAGCTGCCAGTTTCATCATGTAATATCGAGTGCATATACTATCAACATGATTTCACCGATGATGTTAACCTTGATTATCTGGCTGAAGAAGTATTTGTCAGGTTTCCCCAGGATAAAGTTATGTTGGGGGGTAGCCCAGACATGAGGAAGGGAAGTTATGTTCCACCACCTTGTAGACTGAGTATATATATATATATATATATATACATACATATATATAAAATTTTGAAACCTTTTGAATGAGACTTCTATATTAATTTATTATTTTACTTATATATTTATTTACTCATTTACATTTCTATCTATATAGGTATGTATGTAATCTTTTAATTCTGTCAGTACTGGCACAGATATTTCTAATTCTTTGGGCTATAATCCAATACTCTTATGTTATTATTATGTTATTGTTTCATCCATATTGTTCCAGGCTCAACTTTTTCATTTGCTCCTGTGACTCTTTAGCATACTATACTATCATTGTGTGTTGTGTGCATGCGTTTGTGTGTGTGTGTGTGTGTGTGTTGTATGTACATGTTTGTCTTTTTACTTTTATTTTAAAGGTTTTCCTTACATCTCCTTATAATGCACTCCTAGCTTATCTTGTATATTCACTGCCCAGTCCTAAAATCAGTCCACAAACCCTAGTTCTTTTTATTGGTAAATGGTATTAGAAAGTAATATCTGGCCATTAGATAATCTCATTCTTATTGGAGTGTTCGCTTTGGTACTCTGAAGTGATAGAGCAAGGAAATGCTTGTATGCATGTATGCATGCTAAACTGTGCATTACATGTATCTATAAATATTTATATATGTAACCACACATAATTATATTAATAATGCTAAATTTTGTTCATGCTGACACCTCCAGCTCAAATTCATTACCATATAGGTCATTCTGGTCTCCTCCCCATACTTACCTATAACTCAATTCCAACAAGTAAACTTAACCAACTATTTACTTAATTGTCAATTTCAGTATAGGTATATAATAGTTTTGGAATTTCTAACTTGTACACTCTTGGGAAACAACTATATAAACTAGAATATTTTGCCTATAAACATTTATTTTTACCTTTATTCTTACAGACTCCATTAATTTCACAACTTTTCTCTTCACTGCCCTTACTGAGGTTGTTTCATATGTTTGTAATACAGATGAATGCTTCTGGTGTATTCTGCATTCCATCCTGGGATACCTTGACCAAGTAAGTGCTTTTTTTTTTTTTTTTTAACTGGTAAATCTTTAAGTCCACTCTGAACAGTCCAATTATCTGGGTTTGTGACATAAGCATAGTGTTTCATGTACAGCATTCCAGTATCACCCAGAATAGTTTCTCCACCTCTAAAATTTCCCTTCTACAATAACTACTCTACAAACCTCAGGCAACCTCTGATCTGTTTACCATCTCTATAATTTTGTCTTTTCCAGAGGTCATCTAAATTTAGACATACAGTGCATAGCCTTTAACACTGGCTTCTTGTACTTATCAATATGTATTTAAGACATATATTTAGCCTTGAGTGGCTTGAGAACCCATTTCACTTTATTGCAAAATAGCATTTCATTAAATGGATACAACTCAGTTTATTTACCCATTCACCTACCAAAGAACATCTTATTTGCTTCCAGTTATTGGTAATTAAAAAGCTACCACTATAAATGTTTTCTTGATGGTTTTTGGGTGGCATAATTTTTTAACTTAGATTGGTAGTTATGTAATTGTACAATTGCTGAATTATAGAGTAAGATTTTGATTAATTTTGTAAGATGCTGTCTTTCAATATCTCTCTATTAATTTGTACTTCCACTGGCAAGTAATGAGAACTTCTATTGTATTATATTCTTGTCACCAAATTGTATCATAAGGTTTTGGATTTTAACCAATTTAATCAATGTGTAAGGGTACATAATTTCAATTTGCAACTTCTAAGTGACAAATAAAAGTGAGCATCTTTCACATGTTTATACATCAGATATCATTTGATAAGATGTCTGTTTAGGTCTTTTGCCCATCAATTATTGTGTTGAATATTGTAATCTTTGAGTTTAATGAATCATTCTTTATTAGATATGTGTTTTGCAAACAATTTTCTTCCAGTCTACAATTTGTCTTTTCATCTTCTTCATAATGACTTTTGCAAATCCCAGGTTTTTAATTTTAGTACAATCCAACATATCTTTTTGTTTGTTTGTTTGTTTTTCTTCCACGGGTCATGCTTTTGATGTTGTCTCTAAAATCTTGTACCAGACCCTAGTTTTCTCTGACATTTTCTTCTAGAAGTTTTATATTTTAGCATTTTTAAAGGAATTTATTTATTTATTTGAAAGAGAAAGAGAGACAGCATGAGTGGAGAGAGGGGGGGAAAGGGAGAGGGGCAACCAGCTCCTCACTGAGCAGGGAGCCCCATTCAGGGCTCAATCCCAGAACCCTGAGGTCATGACCTGAGCTGAAGGCAGAAGTTTAACTAACTACACACTGAGGAACCCCTGTTTTAGCATTCTAAATTTTGATCCATGGTCCATATTGAATTAATTTTCATGAATAGTCTAATCTCTCTATCTAGGTTTTTATTTTTGACATACAGTCACACAATTTTTCTAGGACATTTGTTGAATAAATGAAATGATATTTTTGGATAAATGTCCTCTGCATTTATAATCTCTGTCTCTTTTCCACATCACCCACCTTTCCAGAAAACTAAAACTACCCATTTATCTACCACATCTCAACCACATCTCAATTCATCATTTGGTCTCTGTTCCCTTATTCCAACAAGTTTACTCTAACTCATTGATGTTAAAGTAGCATATGCTGTTGGGATATTCTATAATTTATGACTTTAGTTTAAAATAGAAAGCAGTTTCTCCTTCTCCTCCTCCTCTTCCTCCCCCTCCTCCTCTTTTTTTTTT
>RCUC01161039.1:0-65394 GCA_003697995.1 Taxidea taxus jeffersonii | reverse complement strand
CATCTTAGAGTTACTTGAGGAAAAGGGAAGAATAAAAAGTTTTAGACAAAGTATGAATGTTTATAACACACACTGTCACTAAAAGAATCAAGAAAAGTTGCACCACAACAAAAAGAAAAGTAAACAGATGAAATATATGGAAAAGAAAATCATGACAACCATAGAAATTAGTAAAATTCAATATTGCTAAAAAGAAATGATATCCACTAAATTTTAGGTGTTAGAAGGATAAAAATAATAAATAGAGGACCTGGCCTTTGTAACCTCTTACTGAGTAGTCATTATACATGGACTACTTACTCTCAGGAAAGGATTGCAATCTTGAACCAGGCTTCATTCTTTGCCTGAAGGTGATCGTTGGAGATATAGTTGCAAGTCATGAGTACCCAATACACCTGACAGGTGAAGGGAAGTATGCAGAATGAGTGCTTTGGTCTTGAAAGAGGACCCTGATGGCACATCATATCATCTGTATCATAAAAAAAAATTGTGAAGCTTACATCTTAAAACTTAGAAAATAAAATATGGGACTGTATAACATCAGGACGGGCATTTTTGGTGGAAAAGAAACAAATAAACCAGAAAGGAAAAGAGGTACAAACTTAAGTATCTGTTTAACAAAGTTAAAGGTAAGTTTGTAAGTTTGTCAGAAGCAGAAAAAAGCAAACAAAAAGGCATTTGCAATGTTTACAACTCTTTAAAGAAATGACTCGTTAGAATGTAGTAGATATATACAAATCAATGAGAAAAAAGACAGCAAAATATGTGGCCAATAATCTTATGAAATGATATGGTGAAGTCACCAGTCATATTGGATTAAGGCCTATTGAATTGTAACTCAGTGTTACTTAATTAGCTCTTTAAGAACCGTGATATCCAAATATCTGTCACTGTCTGAAGTGCTGAGGGTTAGGATTTAAATATATGAAATTTTGGAGAACACAATTCAGCCTATAACAGCAGGGAAATATTTAAAATGCTGTGAGCATGCGGAGAAATGCACAATAGAGTGCTCAAATGTAAATTGGCAAATCCATGTTGGAAAGCAATTTGATAATATGTTAATTTAAAGATGTGCTTATCTTACATTCTGTAATTCCACTTTTAGTTATTTAACCAACAAAAACTTTTGCACATGGGCATGAGTTGATAGGTACAAGAATGTTCATCGTGATATGTACATATAGAATATTACTCAAAATAAATGATGTAGGGCTATACAAAAGCATAATATTAAATGAAAAGATAAGTTGCAGAGTTTTATATATATTATGCTGTTCATATAAAAGCTTTAAAATGACACTATATTTTGCTATGCTTACAAACACATAGAATAGCTTAAATATATATGTGCTATTAATAAACACTAAATTCAGGATATTATTTTTATCTTGATATGGAGAGTGTGAGAGAATTTGGACCATGGGTGGATACCCAAGTGTGGTAGGCAAAATAATGGCCCCTCAAAGATTTTCCTGTCCTATCCCTAATATCCCTAAACCTCCCTGAATATGTTGTATTACACAGCAAAGGGGAATTAAGATTGTAGAGTAAGATCGCTAATCAGATGACTTTAAAATAGGGATATTATCCTGGAGAATCTGGGTAGGTCACAAAGGTCCTTAAAAATGAAAGAGGGAGAAAGGAGAGTCAGTATCAGAATAGCGCGATGTGAGGAAGATTTGTCTGGTATTGCTGGCTTTGGAAATGGAAGGGGTCATGAACCAAAGGAATGAAGGCAGACTGAGAGCTGGAAAAGGTGAGGGAAATGGATTCTTCTTTAGAACCTCCAGAAGGAACACAGCCCTACAAACACCTCGACTTCAGCCCAGTGAGATCTGTGTCAAACTTCAGAGCACATTTGTAAAAAGCCAGATCCTGCATCCTCAGACTCTACTCAATATTTTGGATCCTATGTGTACCTTCATGGAAGAATTTTACTGTATGTTTTTATATTATCCTCCTTGTTTTACATTCTTGCTTGCTTAATGGTTGGTGACTGAATTATCTTAAGTATTCTCTGATCATGTCCTGTATTTGTTTATAACCTAATGTAGGTTCTTATATAAGTAGAATCATGCGTTACAACCTCTTTTGCATCTGGCTTGTTGTATGTGGTGGTAGTTAATTTTTAAAAATTTGTGTGTAGCATCCCATGTTATGATTTATGTCTTCATTTTTACTATTGATAGTTATTTTGGTTGTTTCTAGCATTTGGTTATAATAATGTCCATTATGAACATTCTTGAACATGCTTTTGGTATACATTTATTTTTCTTGAATATATACCTAGGATTGGAATTGGTAGGTCATAACATAGCCAGTGCAGTTTTCTGAAGTAGTTTTACCAATTTATACTCCAGTTAGTAACACATGAGAATTCTAGATGCTCCATATTTTTACCAACACTTGGTATGATCAGTCATTTTTAATTTTAGCCATTGTGGTTGACATGTAGAAGTATTTCACTGTTTTATTTGTTTATGTATTTATTTATTTACTTTAAAAAAGATTTTATTTATTTATTTGACAGACAGAGATCACAAGTAGGCAGAGAGGCAGGCAGAGAGAGAGAGGGGGAAGCAGGCTCCCTGCTGAGCAGAGAGCCCAATGCGGGGCTTGATCCCAGGACCCTGGGACCATGACCTGAGCTGAAGGCAGAGGCTTTAACCCACTGAACCACCCAGGCGCCCCCACTGTTGTTTTAATTTCAGTTTTTTGATGGCTAATTATATATCTTTCCATATATGTAAATAGCCATTTGATAGCCTTTTTATGGGTACCACTTTAAAACATATACCCATTATTTATTAAATGTTTGCACAAGAAGAAATCATGTCACTCAGAGAAGGAGCACCAGCAATTGGATACTTCAGGTTTTGTCAGGAAGAACCTGTTTTTCTCACTCTCTTCTTATTTGGCTGAACGAGCTTGTTCTGGTTGTTTCAGAGAATTTGTTCTGTATAGCTATTTTTGTCTGTGAGGTGGCCAAGTATCCAGAGGATTTTGAAATGTAGAAAGTTAAGTGTAAGAAGAGGGGTACAGGGGCGCCTAGGTGGCTCAGTAGGTTAAGCCTCTGCCTTCAGCTCAGGTCATGATCCCAGAGTTCTGGGACTGAGCCCCACATCGGGCTTTCTGCTCGGCAGGGAGCCTGCTTCCTCCTCTCTCTGTTTCTGCCTGCCTCTCTGCCTATTTGTGACCTCTCTCTCTCAAATAAATAAATAAAAAATCTTAAAAAAAAAGAAGAGGGGTACAGAAGTTATGAAAAGCTCACACCAAAATTATTTTAATAATTCTCTTCATCCTTTTAGGTTCTCCAAGTACTTTTTTGTATTTTAATTGTTTATTAGAACATAATCGTTTGAGGACATTGGTAGAACTTCTGGTTCATGATAGGCTTTTAGTTATACATTAAGATATTTTCCTGGGTCAGGAAATCTGGATCAGTTTATCCATGATTGTACCTAAGAGAATGTGCTTTTTAATTACATCCAGTCAGTTCTGCATTTCAGTTATAGCATTTTTTATTTTGGCCTCATTAGTTTTTAGGTCTTTTATCTCCATAGCCAGGGGTTTCTCTGGTGTCCTCAGTGCTTCTTTCAAGCCCAGCTAGTATTCTTATGACTGTTGCTCTAAATTCTTATTCAGATGTATCGCTTATATATATCTGGGAAAATCCCTGGCTGTTATTTCTTCTTGATCTTTTTTGTGGGGAGAATTCCTCCATCGTGTTATTATGTCTAGGTTTCTGTCTTTAGCGTGTTATGTAAAGTTATGTTTCCTGCTGAGAGTAATACTATATTAAGAAGGGATCCTACACTGTCCAGGGTCTAGCACCATTACATGGTCTCCCATGTAGTTCCAGACATGGAATGTCCAATAATGTCCATGTAATTCCCAGTCTTATGGTGGACAATGGGAAGGTAAGGTCTGCTATCCTGTCATATTTTTACAAGTTGATACTACTACATTATTATCATTTGGCTTAAATATTGACAACACTGAAAAATCTGGAGACTATAACCTTTGTAAACCTTAAAAAAAAGAAATATACCCATTAAAAATTGAGGTGCCTCTTTCTTAATGATTTTTAGGAGTTCTTTATATTTTCTGGATGTGAGCCCTTTAATCAGTTATATTTTTCTCTCTCTCTGTGGCTTACCTGTTCACTTTCTTAATCATGCTTTTGGATGGCTACTTTGAGGAAATTCAGTTTCTCAATTTTTCTCTTTAATGGTTAGTGATTTTTGTGTTCTTTTATGAAAATTTGCTTAGCCCAAGGTCATCAATGTGTTCATGTTTTTTATTTTCCTAAAAGGGTTATTTAACATTTAGGTCTATGATCCATATCAGATTAATTTGTGTATGATATGAAGTAGCCCAGGTTCATACTTTCCCATTTATATATCCAGTTGCTCTAAGACCATTATTTGAAAACCATCCTTCTTCTATTAAAAGTACAGTTACCCTTAAAGTAAATTACTGACCACTTATGTGTGGATGTGTTTCTGAACTCTAGTTTGTTCCAGTGGTGTAGTTGTATATTATTTTGCAAATACCACATTACCTTAATTACAGTTGCTTCTTTTGAGTCTTGAAGTCTGGTATCTTTAGATCTCAGATTCTAAAGATTGCCTTGGCTACTTTAGGTTCTTTTAATTTTCATATAAATTTTAGAATCAACTTGTCATATCTCTTTCACATAATAAACATGCTGGTATTTTGATTAGGATTGAATTAACTGGATCAGTTTGAAGAGAATTGGCATTTTAACAACATTCAGCCTTTAAGTCCATGAATATTACATATTTTTGCATTTATTTAAGGCTTCTTAAATTCCTTTCAGTAACATTTTGTGGTTTTTCACTGTAGAAATCTTTTATAGAATTTATTAGATTTATTCCTATATATTTTATACATGGGTACTAAAGAAATGGTATTCTTTTTAAAATTACATTTTTCAGTTGTTTCTTGCAAGTGTATAAAAATACATTTTGTAGATATTGAATTTGTATTTGTAGATCATTAATTCACTGTTTAATTATTAATTTACTTACAAATCCTAATAGTTTGTAGATATTTTTTAGATTTCCTATGTACCCAATCATATCATCTATAAATATTCACAATATGATTTCTTCCCTTTCAATTTCAAAAGCCTTTACTTATTTGTCTTGTGTTATTGGAAGTATAATGTTGACTAGAAATGGTGATGTGGATATTCTTATCATGTTTCTTAACTAAAAGAAAAGAATGTGATATTTTGCCATTAAGATGCTAATTGTAGGATATTTTTGCTAATTTTTCTCAGATTTAGGTTGTTTCCTTCTATTACTGGTATGCTAAAAGCTTTTATCATGAACAAATTTTAAGTTTTATCAGATAACTTTTATGAATATATTAAAATGATAACTTTTATTCTGTTAATATTGCAAATTAGACTGATTAATTTTCACATGTTAATCCAAACTTGCCTGCTTTCTTGGTAGTGATATATGTTATATATTGCTGAACTCAACTTAATGAGGTCTTCTTTAGGGTCTTTGCATTTATTTTTATGGTCCATATTGGCTTATGTTTTCCTTTTATGTAATGTCCTTTCCAGGTTTTGGTATCAGGGATATATTGGTAGCTGGGACAAAAATATTTTTCCTTTTTGTATTCTTTGGAAGAGTTTGCATGAAATGTATTTGTTTCTTTTTTTGTTTGTTTGTTTGGTAGAATTCACTACTGAAGCCACCTGGGCTTGGAGTATTCTTTGTGGGAATTTTTTTTAAAAGCATCTTTGAGATATAGTTGACATGCAATATATTTTGGAAATTGCGAAACATTTTGATATTTTGACATGTATGTACCACTGAAACCATCACCTGTAAAATATTGTCTTGATCCTTCTAAATCTCTCCCTCTGACTCTTTCCACTTCTGTGACTCCAGACAGCTATCAATGTGCTTACTGTAACTATGTACTAGTTTATATTTTCTAGAATTTTACTTAAATGGACTCATGAATTATATACTCTTTTTAGTCTGGCTTCTTTCATTCAGCATAATCACTTAGGTATCCGTCATGTTGAAGTGTATAACAATGGTTTGTTCTTTTTTATAGCTGAGTAGTATCCCATTATACAGATGCATTACATTAATTCATTTATCTCTTGTTGGGCTGCTTTCAGTTTTTGCTTATTACAAATAAAATTGCTATAAACTTTCATATGTAAGACTTTGTATGGTCATTTGCTTTTATTTTTCTTGGGTAGATGCCAAGCAGTAGAATGACTAGATTAAATGATAGGTGAATATATGAAGTTTTAGAAAGTGCTAAACTGTTTTCCAAAGATGTTTTACCATTTATATTGCAACCAGCAGTGTATGAAAATTCCAGTTTTTCCACATCCTTATGAACACTTGGTACTGTCAGTCTTTCAACTTTTAGCCATTGTAATAGGCACTTAGTTGTATCTTATTGTGATTTTAATATGTATTTCTCTAATGTCTAATGTTAATCATCTTGTCATATGCTTATTTAACGTTTGTTTATCTTTTCTGAAGAAATGTATATTCAGATCTTTTGCTCGTTTGAAAAACTGTCTCTTCATCTCAGGGAGTCTATTGGACTCTGCCTGCTTCCCCTTCCCAAGTAGATGCGTAGGAACTCTCTAAAAGCGGTAAGTTGAGATAATGGTAGGGTTGACTCATCCCATTTCTTTGGATTTCTCAGTAATCATTGTCCTTTGGCCTGATGTCAAGTATCTTGAAAACTGTTGTTTAATATATTTTATTCTTTTATTGGTTGATTTAAGTAGAAGGTAAGCAGCAGTGGTTGTCTGTGAGAAAGGCTTTAATTTCAAATTAAATTTCTTTAATTGATAAATGACAATTTTGATGTTTCTTGTTTCAGCTTTGCTATTTTATGGTTTTCAAAGAGTTCTTCCATTTCAACTAAATTCTAAATTTATTGACATAAAGTTGTTCATTATATCTTCCTTCTCCCTTTTTATTATATTAACAATTTTAGTAATGTTGCCTCTTTATCCTAATTTTAATAATTTGAGATCTCTCCCCCCTCTATCCTTGAGAAAGGCCCTACTAGGGGCTAATTAATCATAGTATTTTTGAGTCCTTCTCTATTCAGCCCAATATGTGAATAATCTTTGGGTCTGCTTCTGCTCCTCCCCCCTTGATTATTGATTACATTTATCTACTTTTTCATATGACTTTTAGGGAGTTTCCTGTTCATTTAAAAGCCTCTTGATCTAGCCTCCCAGCTTGCCATTCTACTTTAGGACTCAGGAAATGGGGAAAATTTGACTCAAATTTTGTGCTTCACCAGTTTCTAATCTGCCCTGCCAACCTCACTGGGCTGCCAAATGCTCTGCTATACACTTTCTACCTGGGAAAAGGCTGATCTTTAGCCATGGCCAGGATCAGAAAATGCCCCCAGAGAAGAAGTGGTGTTTCCTCACGTATTGTATTAGTTTGCTATGACTGGTTTAACAAATTACCACAGATTAGGTGGTTTCAACAAGATAAATTTATTTTCTCACAGTTCTGGAGGCTAAGTCCCCCCTGATGACCTCATTTTAACTTGATTGCATTTGCAAAGTCCCTATTTTGACATAAGGTCACATTCAGAGGTAATGTAGGTTAGGACTTTCACATCTTTTTGAGGAACACAATTTAACCTATATTCCCAAGAAGGATTTTTTTCCTTTGGAATTTCAATTCATCGAGTATACTTTGCTTTCAGATTTTCCAATTTTCCGTATGAAAAAAAATTGTGCTAGTTTACCCATTTATTTTCTACTTGCTGCCTGCTACAACTTATTATATCCACTCAGAAATAAGCCTATTGATATTTTAAAATGCATTTTCGTAGCCTTTGTACTTAACTTATTCTGGATTTTGACAATGGTTTGAATCTTAGTTCATTTTTTGGTTTTGTGAATTTTTGTATTTGTGCTTTTATGAGCATTTTAGT
Source organism: Taxidea taxus jeffersonii (assembly GCA_003697995.1). Taxonomy (NCBI): domain Eukaryota; kingdom Metazoa; phylum Chordata; class Mammalia; order Carnivora; family Mustelidae; genus Taxidea; species Taxidea taxus. The sequence goes on along the minus strand of RCUC01161039.1, from coordinate 57,414 downwards.
GGAAGTTACGGTAGAGCTTCAGGATGTGGCAATTGCTTATTTATAGCGGCTGGTATTAGAGTACTCTATGTTTCAGACACTGTTTTAAACACTTAAAAGGCATTATATCATTTAATTTACACAACAAGCTTATAAGAGAGTTACATTCATCATATGCACTTTAACTCCGGTTGTTGTGATAATTATAGGTCATATTAAAACATTCACTTGAGGGACGCCTGGGTGGCTCAGTGGGTTAAGCAGCTGCCTTCAGCTCAGGTCATGATCCCAGCGTCCTGGGATCGAGTCCCACATCGGGCTCCTTGCTCGGCAGGGAGCCTGCTTCTCCTTCTGCCTCTGCCTGCCTCTCTGCCTGTGCTCGCTCTCGCTCGCTCTCTCTCTCTGACAAATAAATAAATAAAATCTTAAAAAAAAAAAAACGAAAAAACATTCACTTGATATTTGGTATATGAAGAAACCAAAGCTTGTTGTTCCCATGTTACAAATTTAAAGATGTTACATGAGAATATTAGAGCCATATTTACAAGTACTGTGCTTATCCTATTATATTAGCTATTTAGATTTCTATATTTCTTGCTGGAGTGTGAGCTATTTTAGAACAGAGACCAAATCTTACCCATTTTTACATTACTAATACCTAGCATCACATAATAGCTACAGTGCTTATTCAACAGGTAATAGGTAGAAGTGGAAAATATTACATATTATAAACTTTTTAATTATACCGTAATAGTATATTTGTTTGATAATATGAATGACTCAAGTTTGTAATAAAACTTCTATATACAAATGGAAAGTATTGAACACATTTGCCATCATCCCTGTTCTTGTGCCCAGGACGGACACCACTAATCAGTTAAAGAACTCTTTTCCTCTACACTTGGATATAGCCAAAAATTACCTCTTTAACTGTGCAGTTTGGGCAGTCACTGCCAAATTATGTTAGTTTACCTATTCATAGAATATTACTTAGCACCTCTGGTATATTGGTAGAGCAACGGATTAGGTGCCTGGAAACATGGGATCAATCCTGGCTTTGAAGTTTATTGGACATACTATTTTGAACTTACTTTTCATTCCTCCATTGCTTCATCTGTAAAATGGGGATCATAGTAGTTATGTGGTTTAAAGGACCAAAAGAGAACAGAAGGGCATGTTTCATACTGAAGAGAGCTTATGAGTAATGGGCTGTGATCACATGCCCTGGGCCAGTGTCTTGTAAATTAGATGAACTTAGACAAGTGGGTAAACTCCATGATGACACATTTACATTTTTAATTTATATTTTGTTTTCCTCCTTCTCCCCAGCATAGCATTTACTTAATAAATACACATATGGTATTTATTGAATTAGATGATTTGTCATATAGGGAGATTTTAGAGGGTTATACCCGATTCCCCTTTTTGATCATGTATTCTGTAATTCTTGGTAATGGATGTATAAGTGCTTTGAAGGCTAAAGGGAACATTTCTAAGGGACTATTTTTAAATTCTGGCTATATTATCACTATGAAGTTACTGAAGAGACTTTTATTGATATTAAAGCTAGATAACGGGTGCAGGGTTAGATTTTTCAGTGGAGAGTCAAAAGTTAGAGTGAGTACTACAAAACTCTGCTGGACTAAATAATGTTCATTTACACAGCAATGTTAGACAGGTCACCCTCATGCAGTTTGTTTTAAAAGTACTTGCTTAACGTTCGACTCTTGATTTCAGCTCGGGTCATGATCTCAGGGTCATGGGATTGAGCTCTGCATCAGGCTCCTCACTGAGTGTGGAGCCTGCTTAAGATTCTCTCTCCTGCTCTGCCTCTGCCAGCCCCCACTCCTGCATCCTTCCTTGTTCGCACACATGCTCTCTTGCTCTTAAAAAAAGTACTTGCTTTATAATTCTGACATATACATAGAATTCTTATCTGCTGATAATACATTGGTCCTTCCCTCCTCCCCTTTTCTCTGGGCTATTGGTAAGATGATACTTTGTTCTTATCTAGCAAGAAACACTCCTTTGTTGCTACTCTGTAGGAATGATTTGGCTAGAACTAGTATCCAACAATTAATTATTTATATGCCTCTGGATGCAGGCAATGATGATCTTAATGCATTTTGTGGTTAGTTTTTCTAGAACATTACGGTTTAAACCTGTTGTAAATAGATTAAGCTAATTTTCAGGTTTCTTTTATTTCCTTAAAAGTCAGGCCACTAAGTAGAATATTTTTTGACATGTACATTCTGCAGTCACTTTGAGTCTTATATCTGCATCTTAAAAATGATTCAAATAGCATAATAACCATGCTGGTGAACTTGAGCAATTTTTAAAGCTTTTCTTCTGTTAATGGAGGACACCACCTGCTTTCTTTTTGACTGTGAAAGATTTGGGTCAACAAAGAGCTAGCAAGATGCATATTGTTTAGGTTTCCTTCATTGTCACCTGTTGCTGGAAGCATTTTCAGATGTGAAAAGGAAAATGACTACTTTTTTCATTACCTTTTCCCTTCTTTTAAAATTAGATGCCTATATGGTGTGTGTTTATGGCAAAATATCATTCATGGGGAGTGTATTTGTGTGTGTGTGTGTGTGTGTGTGTGTGTGTGCACGTGCATGAGGCACAAAGGAGAGAGAAAGCTTAAAGGTAGGTTTATCTCTTACTTTCCTTAGGCAAAACTGTTTTCCTATTTGGTCTTAGATCTGCTCAGTGTTAACAGCAAGTCCTAAATCATGACTTTTGGAACAATACATTCTCAGGCAGAATCTATGCCATAACTTCCTATTAGGATGTTCCAGTTTTATGGATTCACGTCTCCTGTCATTCTAGCCGCAGGAGTTCCTGGGTTTGTCAACTTGTGGAAGTGTGAGAACTATGTTATATTCAAAACTACAGGCACCTTTATCCATGTGTTAAACCCCAATTTCTCTATATAACTGCACAATAAATATGCAGACTGTGTTTAGAAAGCAGCAGCATTTTTTCTTTTAAAGATTGAGCTTTGGGCTTCACATATGGGTAGAATATTAGGATTACAACACCTTCAAGATAATTTCTTCAACACTTCTATTTTACAGGTGAGCGAATTGTAAATAGGAGCAAGCAAATGATTATATCAAAGATCTCACTGCTTCCGGAGTGACTAGGACCCTATGAAATACTATATCTCACGTTTCATAGTCCGTTCTGTCTTCTGCTGTGTCACATGCAACCTCATGGGATTTCCATACACATCTCCAGAAATGAGCCTTAAGTTCTTGCACAGCCCCCAACCCCAGCTCCCACAGAAATAGATGTGTAGCTTGAAGTTTCCTTGAGTTTTATAGTTTAAAAAAATCTCCGTTCTCACTCGATGGTGCAATGGAAAGAGAATTTATTTGGAGTCATTTATTTAATCATTTCTATTGAATGCCTTCTCTTTGTCAAGCCTGAGACCAGCAGGACCTGGGAATTCAAAAGTGAGCAAGAGATATGATTCTGTTATTTATAGTCTGTTGGCACTTCTAGATTTGTCATTTACCAGTTGTCTATCTTAGGCAAATCATCTCACCTTTCTGATACTCCACTTTCAGATCTTTAAAATGAAGGCAATTTTATTTTTCAAAGTTGTGATCATTAATTAAGATCTTAAAAAAAAAAGATGTTTGGGCACATTTCTGGCGAATAGTAGGCAGTCACTCAACAAATGTTAATATCTTCCTTCCTACATCTAAGGGTTACTGTGAAAATCAAATATGATAATCAACACGAAAATGCCTTGTGAATTGGAAACATAGTTCTAGACAAAGTTAAAATTTTGGGAGTCGACACATACTACCACTTTCTTCACCTTGCACGTTCAAGTCAAATGAGAAGAGACAGACATCTCAAGATCAAAATAGCCACCTAATTACAGATTAAAGTGGTACTGAAGATTGTAGTTGTGATGTGCTTTCTAATCCTTTCTCTAGAATTAAATTTACCCACTGAGGCATACTCAGGCAAGGGTAGGTGCAAGTCTTACTCACTGAGACAGGTAACTTACCGTAAGGCAGAGAGCAAAGAGAGTACATCCTGTACAGAGGCCAAGAGAAGGCAGGAGCAGAGCTGCACATGGACAATTCTGTCTTCAAACACACCAGTCACCTAAGTCAGTCCACCTTAGGTGGGAAAGAAATTGAAAGTGCTCCTTTTGGGGGAAGTCTTTCTGCATGGAAAAGAAACAGGAGGACAGAAAATAGTAAGTTTCTCCAACAGATACACACATTGCTGTGAAGAAACTCAAACTCAGCCTCCCTCCTCCAACCTCCCATTCTTACTTAGGTTTTGGAAATGGCTATCTCATATATTAAAATACTGTTTTGTTTCTTTTGAAGTGATTTAATGATTATTAAATACTTATGTTCAGTGAAAAATGCAGATTAGGAAATTCTGCTATATTGTGTATAATATATTCTGTATACACCATGTAGATTGTATGCATGGTGGTGGTGGTGGTGTGTGTGTGTGTGTGTGTGTGTGTGTGTGTGTTTATATACTAAAATAATTTTTTTTTATAGAGGACATGGAGAGTGAAATTACATTAAAGTGCTTAATGTGACCATTTTCAGGTGTGATTATGGATGATGATTATTATGCTTTTTGTACTTTTCAGAATTTCTGAATGTTTTGTTTTTAAACAGTTGAGAGTCCCCTTCCCCCTCAAAAAACCAACTAAAAAAAGGCACAAACAAAAATCAAACCCAGCCATATTGTTTCTTCTCCTTTAAATTTTGCAAAGTTTTATAATTTTTCCTTTTTAGTTACATTCAATACAAGTGATCTAACAAGCTCATTTTGTACACTTAACAGTGATGGAAGAAAAATTTATCAGAAGACTAATCAAATATTATTAAGTTACAAATTGTGATATTATAGATGACATTGTCATTCCGAAATACCCACCTTTTAATTATTTGTGAATAAAGATAAGTCCTGAAGGTAGAGTCAACATTTCTAATTCATTTTCTTCATGAGCTTCTTTTCACTTTTTTAAAAAAGATTTTATTTATTTATTTGACAGACAGAGATCACAAGCAGGCAGAGAGGCAGGCAGAGAGAGAGGAGGAAGCAGGCCCCTTGTTGAGCCAAGATCCCAATGTGGGGCTCAACCCCAGGACCCTGAGATCATGACCTGAGCAGAAGGCAGAGGCTTTAACCACTGAGCCACCCAGGTGCCCCTTCTTTTCACATTTTTAAGAGCTATCTGTATTTACACTTCTGTGAAATATATGTCCATATTCTTTGCCTGTATTTTCTATTATTTTTTGACATTATTCTTGTCAAGATGCAGATGCTCTTTGTATACTAGGGAAATATTAGAAAAATGTCTGTATATTACAGAAATATTAGTCCACTGTTTATAATGTGAATTAAAATATCTTCTCTGTTATTTTGCTGATAATCTTTTGACATAACTTTGGTGACCTTTTTATCATACAGATTTTATTCTTAAACTTAGACCCAATTTGTCCATATTTTCTTATATAGCTTCTCTGTTTTGCCACACTTAAAAAGGCTTTCACTTCTGGGTTATGAGGTAATTTTTTCCTACATTTTATCCTGAACTAATATGTTTTCATTTTTAAATTTAAATATTGATATACTGCAATGTTTATTAGAATAAGATATGGGGTATAGATGTAATTATTTTTACCTCAGATGGCTGTCTTGATTTACAGTGTCATTTATGGAATAATCCATCATTGCCTTATCTTTATTTTATACTAAGTTTTTGTATGCCTGTGTAATTATTTCCTGACCTCTATTTTTTGTTTTCAAGATTCCATTTTTTAAAGTTATCATACTTTAAAAGTTATGTTATTATATTTGTATTTTAAAATATGGTTAGTTAAGTCCCATCTCTTTGTTCCAAGAATACAGCCTAGAAGTGAACTCAAGAGTTGGTCTTTTGCTGGAAAATCACACATAGATCTATCATCTTTTATTCCAACAACTTCAGCAGTTTCTTTGTTTTGGTCAATGTTATAGCTTTTGCTATCTTAGAAATATGCCACTTGAAATGACATTTAGTCAAGCGCCTATGATGCAATTGATCTTTCAATTATCAGCAATCTGGAATGCAGGGTTTCAAGTAAAAGGAAAAGTCAAGGATAGGCAACTTCCTGATGTACAACTGGTTGTTATCACAGGGAAGCAGGGACAGAACAAGGAACTTTAGGAGGAAAATGCAGCCTTGTTCTTTGTCTTTCTCTGAGACAACTTTTCAGTACCTATTTGGATTGAGAAGTAATTGCTTATTTCTCAATTAGAAAACCTAGTGGTGCCAGTTGGAATAAGATGCGAAATTTGTGTGTATAGGTATGTGACATACTAGGTACTTGAAATAGATCATTCCGAAGAGTACAGGAGGTCAAAATGGTTACCTAACCATTTTCCCAAAATGGGAACATTCTGTTTTTCTAATTTGGTTAGTTTAAGTTACACTAAGCTGTACACCCCAAACTAATGTAACATTGTATGTCAACTACATTCAAATAATAATAAAGTTATTACTGAACAGAAAAAATAAGTGTATGGAAGGTGTTATCAGCTATTAATGTTACAGTATAATTGGAAATGATAGTAGCGGTCCTCTGAGTGTTGGGCTTATAGATTATCAATGTTTTTAAGCTAATTTTTGTGTTTTTTTCCCTAATTTTTTAATGAGCAATGAAAAATGCCATACTTTTTTGCTTTTTGGGGAGGTTGAGAACATTTAAGTTCTATCTTCTTAGCAAATTTCAATGATAGAAGGCAATGTTATTAACTAAAGTTACCATGCTATATACTAGAGTCTCAGACCTCATTCATTATATAACTGAAAGTTTGTACCCTTTAACTAACCTCTCCTTATTTCCCCCAATCCCAGTTCTAGGCAACTACTTTTCTATTGTCTATTTCTATGAACACAGAAATGAATGCTGCAATGAATATGAGAGTAGAAATATCTTTTCAAGATAATGGTTTTGTTTCCTTTGGATATATACCCAAAAGTGGGGTTGCTAGATCATATGGTAATTTTATTTTTAATTTTTTTAAAGATATTATTTATTCATTAGTTAGAGAGAGAGAGAGAGTGCAAGCACAGGCAGACAGAGAGGCAGGCAGAGGCAGAGGGAAAAGCAGGCTCCCTGCGGAGCAAGGAGCCCGATGTGGGACTCGATCCCAGGACGCTGGGATCATGACCTGAGCCGAAGGCAGCCGCTTAACCAACTGAGCCACCCAGGCGTCCCTTATTTTTAATTTTTAAGGAACCATAGTGTTTTCCACAGTGGCTGTACCAGGTTACATTCCCACCAACAGTGCACTAGGTAGGGTTCCCTTTTCTCCACATCTTCTCCAGCATTTATCTCTTGCCTTTTTAATGATTGCCATTCTAGCAGGTGTCAGGGGGTTTGATTTGCATTTCCCTGATGATTAGTGATATGCATATTTTTATGTACCTGTTGGCCATTTGTATGTCTTCTTTGGAAAAAGAATGTCTATTCAGGTCATTTGCCTGTTTTATAATTGTTTTATTTTATTTTATTTTGTGCTATTTATTGGCATGAATGGGTTCCTTATATATTTTAGATGTTAACCTCTTATCAGATCTATGGCTTGGAAATATTTTCTCCCATTCCATGGATTCCTTTTTCATTCTGTTGCTGGTTCCCTTTGCTCTTTTTAGTTCATAGTCTTACTGGTTTACTTTTGCTTTTGCTGCCTTTGCTCTTTATATATCCAAAAATCATTGTGCAGACCAATGTCAAAGAGCTTTTTTCCTATCTTGTCTTCTAGGAGTTTTACAATTTCAGGTTTTACATTTAATCCTTTAATCCAGTTTGAGTTAATTTTTGTGAGTTGCGTAAGATAGGGGATCAGTTTTATTCTTTTGTGAATATCCAGTTTTCCCAATACCATTACATTAACTTATTTTTGAATATTAAACCAGTCTTGAATACCTGAAATAAATCCCACTTTGTCATGCTATAATTCTTTTCATACATTCTTGGATTCAATTTGTTAACATTTTATTGAAGATTTTGCATATGTGTTTATGAGAGTTTTTGGTCTGTAGTCTGTTTGTTGGAAATGGTTTGCTGGTTTTGGTTGTAGGGTAGTGCTGTCCTCATGGAATAAGTAAGAAAACTGTTATTTCTAAAATTTTAATCTCCACTCTTTGTTTCACCTCCTGTGCACATTGCTTCCTTTCTCCCTTATATTACCCTGCTAGATACCACCCTGATTAGATTCATTCACTATCAAGATAATATATTTTAAAAAACATTTTATTTATTTGACAGAGAAAGAAAGAGAGAGAGCACAAGCAGGGCGAGCAACAGAGGGAGAGGGAGAAGCAGGTTCCCCGCTGAGCTGGGATCCCAACATGGGGCTCAACCCTAGAACCCCAGGATCATGACCTGAGCCGAAGGCAGACACTTAACTTTACTGAAGATTAGGCATCCAATAGGGGGATTGATACACAGTGAAGCGCAGCACAACATACAATTCAAATTTATATTCGACATCCTTTCTCTTAAATATCTTTCAGCTATCTGAAATAATGTGAGCCTTTAAATTTTTTTCCAGTAATTGTTCCACCTCATCTATCCCTGGACTTTGGTTGTACTGCAGGACCCTTCTTTCTTATCTCTCCTTAGCTCTCTTTTCAAAAATCATCTGGTTTTATCATGTAAACAATTCCGTTTTCTTCAGTAAGTTCTGGGCTTATGTTTGTATATTATTTAGGGGACACTCATATTGCTTGGTTAGTAAAATAAGCATTTAATATTTATGTTACAGTTTGCTGTTGGTCCACAGAGCCCCATTTAGTCCTTCAGGGCACCAGGCACCTTCCATGTATTGGCTCTACCATCTTCTTGGACAAATGAGATAAAGAACTCAAAAGATGTCCTGAAAGATTAGGGTCAGGCCTGCAAGTATCATTTGTCCCTCCCTCCTGTATTCTATTATTCAGAACTTATTCACTAACTACAAGAGAGGGCACAAAATGCTGTCTAGCTGCATGCTCCAGAGAAAATTGAATTTTCTTTGATGAATATATAGGATTCTTTCTGTCAAACTTCAGAAAAATATTAGAGTGATCTGCTAAGTAGAAGCTCAGTCTTGGTCTACTCCTTTATTAACATTTTAACAAAAAATTCCTTTCTTATCCATGAGCTCCCGATCTTAAATAGGCCTTCTTGTTTGATTTGATAATGCCAAATCCCTTAGAAAGAAGTGGCTCTCATAAATTTTGTTTCTTTGGTTTATTGTTTGATTATTTAAGTGTCTCAAACTGCCCTTTTTATTGCTTTTGTACTTAGCCTAGTTTGTGCAGTATGCATATATACTTTGGTACCTTTAAATTTTTCACTAAGCATACTCAAGGGATCTTTTCTTAGAGATGGATGCTATCTACTGGACTCTGAAATGATACCAGCTGCTTTTAGTTCTGATTTTAACTAATAGGCTCAATGTTAATGTCTCTCGAGCTTTTTGATTGTAGTTGGAAATCTGTCCGTACATTTTGTGAAAGCCCACTTTCCCTTACTGTCCCCTAAGGATTTCCCAGTCACCTTTTTCAGTTTGTCAGCTGCTTTCTTTATTTTTATTTCTTATCTGTTTCCAAGTTATTCCCATTAGCTACCTTGATTTCTTGTTTCTTTCTTTCTTTTTTTTTTTTTAACTCTGATTGCTCCCCATATTCCCATAACCAACTGGGTGGTTGTTTATCACTCCTTATGCACTCAGTCCCCCAAAGTGAGAGGAGTTAATGGGTACTTCAATTACATCTGTTTGCTCCCCATTCCCTGACCTTTCCATTAATTTTGGTCTCCCAGTGTGTTTTAAACATTACAGCTGCATTTTGTACAATTCTGTTTTTCAGAATTTTAATATGTGAATCAGTTTGACTTTGAATTCACTCCTTATGGGCTATTTTGTGACAGTCTTTAATTTGGGATCAGCCAATGCTATACAAATAAAGATTGTTTAAACTGAATTTAGGAAAGGATCTCTATGGATACGGTATGAGTTGAAGAGATTATAATCCCAACAATCTAGGAGAAGCAAATACAACGTTTTGTTCAAATTCAGATTTTTTAACATAAAATATCTCTCAAATTGAGTGCTTTCAATGCATTTATCAGTTTAGAGTCTGGCTACTAGCCTGCTGACTTTATTGATGGGACTGTCTCTTTTTTAAAACTAATGGGTTGAGTATAATGGGTGAGCTTAGTAGAATTACCAATGCAACAAAATGATTGAAACTGTGGTTTAAAAAAATCTTCCTTGGGGTTGGTGATCATTTTATGAAGGGTAATTTCTTTGAAGGGTATGGACAGAGAACTGTTTCTTGCCCAGTGACTGTATGGAGTAAACATTTTTATCTCATTGACAGTAATAGGTATATAGTTTATTGGCAAGCTTCTTCTTGCTCAGCATTCTAGAAGTCACCACTGACCACAGGGTTGAGCTATGAGCACATTACCATGGCCTGGCCAGTTAGTTGGGCTATTTTGATTGATTTAAAGATGGATGTGTGATCCAAATGTGGCCAGTACGAGCCCCACCAAAAATGTTTGCTGGAACTTTCAGGAAAGATTACATCCTCTACTCCTTAGTTGCTAGGTTTTAAGTTGTAGCAACTGGGAGCTCTTCTTACCATCACATGGAGAGAACTCTGTCTAAGGACAAAACAGAATGAAGAAAGCAGAACCAAGAGCAAGAAAGAGAAAATTTACTGATGGCATTTTTGAAGACCTAGGTCTGTCTAATACAGTCTAAAGTCAGCACCTCTTAGACTTTACAGGAATGTAAGACATTAAGGTGCCTTTTCATTTACGCTAGTTTTTGGTTGAATTTCTTTCACTGACAACTAAAAGTGTACCAACTGAATCAGTGATTAACTAGAATTTTTTAAAACAATGTCTCCAAATTAAGATATTTTAGTAAGGCAAAAACAGCCCTTCTCTATATTGTTCAACATTCTATATAGCATATTATAGTGACTGGCACAGAGATATACTTAATAAATATTTATGGAATGAATAAATGATTAATTTAATTAGTTCAATTTAATTTAATATTTTAGTTCAAGTTGTCGGGCACCTATTTTTGCAAGGCCTTAACTTAGGAGCTGATAAGATGATAAAAGGAATACAAGAGATAGAGTCTCTGTCTCTAGTTTATAATTTTGTGCAGGCAATGAGGTGTAACAGTTATTTAAGGCAGAGTAAAAGGAGGCTAATGGGAATGAAAGTTGTATGTCAAAGAGTAGTCAAGTCATCAAAGTGCTCTATAGTCAGATTGCCTGGATTTGTATCAATGCTATACACTTGTTAACTGAGTAATTTGGGGTACATTACTTAAACTCAGTTTTCTTATCTGTAAAATGGGGGTAATATTTGTATGTTCTTTATAGATTTGTCATGAGAATAAATCAATACATTCTACTTAAAATGATTGAAATGTCTAAGATATATTAAATATTCACTAACTTTTAGTTGTTTTTATTGCAGCAAGTGAGGATGCAACATGATTTAAATATTGAAAGAGGAGAAATTGGAAATAATATAATCCTTAGAAACTGAATACTCATTACATCACAACTCATTACCAGCTATTAACATAAGCATTCATATATGTGAAATACAAAATGATCCAGCAAAATCTGACTTTAGTGTTCTGTCTGTTAGATTTATACAATGGTGGGTTTATTTTAGAGGAGAGGAGTTAAGACATGCATCCTTGGTAAATGGGAGAAAGAAAGGACCTCTACATTTTATTTTAAAATTATATTTAATTTTATTTTTCATTTTAAACCCAAAGTGCAAATGACAATGTTGTGTTCTTTTGTTTTGTTTTTTGTTTGTTTTTAGAGAGGGAGAGAAGTGAGGCAGGGACAGAGGGAGAGAGAATCTTAAGCAGGCTCCATACCCAGCCTGGAGCCCAACATGGGGCTCGATCTTGTGACCCTGAAATCATGACCTGAGTTAAAATCAAGAGTTGCATGTTTAACGACTGAGCCACCCAGGCACCCCAACAGCATTGATATTTTTTTCTGGATATTCTGCAAGAGGAAAGAGAAAAAAAAAAAAAAAGGATTCTCAAAGATACGTATGTTTAATGGTCTGCTATAAGGTAGATATGCATAAGATGGACTATTGTATAGAGTTAGAGATGAGCTTCTAGATTCGTTAATATACAATGCTTACACCTTATAAAATTGATGAAAATTTTCAAAGTCCCATTCAGAAATAAATATCCTGGGACACCTGGGTGGCTCAGTTGGTTAAGCAGCTACCTTCGGCCCAGGTCATGATCCCAGCGTCTTGGGATTGAGTCCCGTATCGGGCTCCTTGGTCAGCAGGGAACCTGCTTCTCCCTCTGCCTCTGCCTGCCACTCTGTCTGCCTGTGCTTGCTCCCACTCTCTCTGACAAATAAATAAATAAAAATCTTAAAAAAAAAAAAAAGAAATAAATATCCTACATTAAAAATGCTTTTTTATAAGTACTTTTATCCTTTTTTACTTTAATCTGTGCGTCAGAGTAAAGTAGTAATTTCCTGAGAGTCTCTGGGTATAAAGGAAAATGGAGGCCATTAATGGAAGAAAAAAATTGGCTTCAAATATGCTTAATAATGCTGGCCTATCTATTTCAGAAACGTGGGGTCATTTCCACTTAATTCAGGGGTCTTAAGGAGAGAATGAAACATCATGGTATGGTAAACAACAGGCGCTTTGAAAATGTTAACAGAAATAGTTTAAAGTTGTGTGATCTTGGGCTATAATAGCCTTTGAGTCCAAGATTCCCAGGAGTAGGAAGTAGATCACATTAACTTCATAGTGTTCTTGTGGGCATTAGAGGTAATATTTACAGGGTTGACACTTGTGGTTTTTGGCATGTGGTAGGTGATTAATGTATGATAGCTATTCTTATAAATTATATATTAATTCCAATTATTAATAACAGAAATACACCAATGAGATTTTATATACTAATAGGGAAAATAAACAAATCAAAATAAAAATAAAAGAATGGGGGCACCTGGGTGGCTCAGTGGGTTAAGCCTCTGCCTTCAGCTCAGGTCATGATCTCAGGGTCCTGGGTCGAGCCCCACATCAGGCTCTCTGCTCAGCGGGGAGCCCGATTCCCCCTCTCTCTCTGCCTGCCTCTCTGCCTCCTTGTAGATCTCTCTCTCTTTCTCTGTCAAATAAATAAAACAAAATCTTTAAAAAAAATAAAAGAATGGATGACTGCTGGGAATTCATAGGCAGAAATATGTGAATAAGCAAAAGTATAGACACAAGTGCTATGTAACAACTTGTGAGATTTCAGTAGATGTCGATGAGTCTTAGCCAATGTCATTGTGTGAATAGGCATGTCCAGCATTGTGGCTTGACTTTTTCATTGTTCCAGCCTGCTCCAAAGGTAAAAGGACTGAAAGGATGGAGGTTTTTCAGGCAAAGTTTATGACAGTGAAATAGCCATCTTCCATTCTCTTCTCAGGCTGTATGCCTTTTTTATTTAGTCTATGAAGTAAATATAAGTCTAGTTTCTTCTAGGAACCTCAATTACTGTCTTGGCATTCTCTATCCAACTTCCTGCTGTTATTCCTACAGACTTTTCTGGCCTCCTCTCCTGACCTTCCATCTTGCCCAGGTTCCCTTTAATGGGAAATTGTTTAATGAAACATTTGTTTAATGTTTCATGAAAAATTCTTTAACCTTCTCAAAACTGTGTTCCTTAGGGGAAGTCTTAATCCATTTCACACCTTGGAAGGAACACAGCCATCCTTGAGAATTGCAAAATATACATTGGGATGTCAAAAGCTGTTACTTTCCGGCCTTAAAGACTTCGTCTTAGATTGAAACAGAAAAAATCCTCAGATTTATATTTTAACATATACAGTTTTATCCACTGGCCTTGGCCATCCTTAAGAAGCCATAATTTTCCTTCTTTTTCTTTTTTAATGGAAAACTTAATGAATTTGTATTATTTATATGTAGGGACCATGCTAATCTTCTCTGTATCATTTCAATTTTAGTATATGTGCTGCTGAAGTGAACCTTCTTTTCTTCCCCTTTCCCTTCCCTGGCCTTCCTTCTCTCTCTCTCTCTCTCTCTTTAATCTCTTTCTCTCTTTTTTTTTTCTTTAGAAGGGGATCTCCTGCTTATATATGGACTATTTGCAATTGTTTAAAACTCCTTTTTACTCTAAGCAGAGACACATTTTTTTTCCTTTGTTTTTTTCTTTCTTCCTTGGAAAAAATCTTGCAAAGCAAATCCTGTATATTAAGGGGAAAAAAAGATCAAAGCTGCTCTTGTTGAGGTTATCATGGGTCTAGACCTCTGACTACTGCCTTTATCCCCATTATATCTGTGGGCCCTACTGTAGTAGCTCTGAGGAGCCCCAGGCATAGGGAAACACATCTGAAAATACATGGTTTAGTGAAATGAGTTATTAAATGGAACTCTGAAGACTCAAGTTTTAGCTTTAGTGCTAACATTAAATTTGCATGTGTCACCAATAGGGTTAATTGTTTTATCTGTAAAACAAAGGTTTAGAACTGTGGTTCTCAATTTTGTCTGTGTGTTAGAATCACCTGGGGAGCTTTTAAAAATCCTGATGCTTAGGCCTCACTCTCTACCAATTAAATTAGAATCTCTGGGGCGTGACCGGGGCAACAGGCATTTTTTAAAGCTCCCTAGGTGATTCCAATTTGCAACCAAGTTTCCAAACCTCCCAAGAATTTTTGAGAAATAATGTTCCACAAGTCTATGGGGCTGTGGAGCTTGTTTTGGTAGATGTAGTTAAATGTGCAGAGTCTATTTATGGAGAGAGACTACTGAGTGAGGAGCTGGGATGAAGGTGGGCATAAAGATTGGAAAGTAGGAAAAAAGTTTTTCATTAACTTAATAGCTTAGCTCACTGTGTTGGGTAAAACACTTAACTTTGTTATATCCCTGAGGGAGTAATTTTTAACTTCCTGTAAAATGACGCTCTCAACTGAGAAATCATATTTAAATGTTATTATCTTTATACCAATACCAACACTATTTGCTAATATGATCAGTCAAGAATTACACCGAAGTATTTTATTCACCAAGGAAATAGAAAAGGCAGATTGACTACTGAAATGTAAAATATGGTTAATATTCCTCAGTTGGTGGCATAGATTAAAGATAGATTGAAGCAACATGTTGATAACAGTGGAAATCTCTGATACTGAGATGCCACATTAAAAGTATGTCCTTCAAAAAGGCAAAGGAAAATAACCCCAGGATTACTGCTATGGGCTTCTTGTAAATTATGAAAAACTATTCTTTCAACTGAGTTTTCAAACTAGGAAAAAAAATTCACAGTATTGGTAAGCAGTTGATCCTAAAAAATATACAAATTGGATGACCATATCTAGGCTATAATCTCCAAAGTAAAATGAATTTATTATAATTGGATAAATTACAATGAATACCAGAGTTTAAAAATGACAGCACAGTTAGAGCAAAATGATTGATATTACATATGTTAGATGTATAACTAAACAGAAATGCCTTTTCATTTTCTTTTTACCAGAGCCATCTACATATTTTGTCTCACATTTGTGCAGCTAATAGGTGTTCAAGATTTGTGTGCTTTGATCTCCTCTTTTAACAGAGTAGCTCTTTTCTGCAAGTTGATGACCTTTAAATAAAAGAAAAAGTGCAGTTATCACTGATAGCAGGGCGATCTATTAATAATTCTATACCTTGTTCTTATGCTTTTTGCTGGAATAGATTTATCAAAAACAGAATGAAAAAAATAATTTTACACATTTTCTGGCTGAAAGTTCAGCCACTGCTTAGTGTTTTTGTGTTCTAGTTCTCCCTATGCTAGGGAAAAGTTTACACAAGCTTTTTTTTAATGTGGAAGTGACCCCAAAGGTTGGGCAATAAGCCCCAACATTGACTTGACAGATGAGGAGAAAGTCCATAGACAGAATTTGACAACATGGAATGGAGCCAGTAGCAGCTTTGGCCACCTCTGAATGAACTCTGTTAATAAGGACAGTGACTATTTCTAGCGATGGCCAAGAATGACCCCTGATTGAAAATTTGCTCTGTTTTTCCTGAACTTTGTAAGTTCTGATGTCTTGGTACAATATAAAATTAATTAATGAGTGAGAAGAATGGGGTTGGGGGCACTGGGGAAGGGAGGAGGGAGAAAAAGGCACACAGGGGAGAATGCAGTGAAGCAATTACCGATGTTGGTCTTTTCACTTTGTCAGTGGAGACTGGGAGCTAAATATAGTTTGATTTTTAAGTAAGTTAAAAAGCCCATCCATTTCCCATACTTTATGTGTTACATGACACAATTTTTTTTTAAAGATTTTAGTTATTTATTTGACAGAGAGAGAGATCACAAGTAGGCAGACAGGCAGGTAGAGAGAGAGGGGAAGCAGGCTCCAGCAGGTTCCCTGCCTAGCAGAGAGCCTGATGTGGGGCTCAATCCTAGGACCCTGAGACCATGACTCGAGCTGAAGACAGAGGTTTAACCCACTGAGCCACGCAGGTGCCCCTACATGACACAAGTCTTAATTGTCACATACCTTTGAAAATGTAAATTGCTACAAATAATCTCAGTATTTGGTTATTAGTGAGTTGTCTTTTTTTAGAGGATATATCTCTAAAGAACTTCCATGAAATCTTAGTTTGCCCAGTTCCATAGTGATGTCTTTCTACTTGGAGCTTACTTATCATCTATACCATTCATCCCATGATTTATTAAAACACTGTTTTGTTAGTTTTTTGTTTGTTTAATCATTTAGCCCACATTTAATTAACATCTGTAGATTTTAAGCTTCTACTGTGATAGCAAGTGCCTAAAAAAAGAAGTTGAACAAGCGAAGGTGAGAACATTGCTTTAGACTGTGTTGTCTAAGAGTAGGAACTAACAATACCATTTATCGATGTGTTTTCAGCAACCAGTGCAGGACAGACACATGGAAAGTACTCAGGACTTACCTGTTGAATGACTGCATGGATGGATAATAGACTAATACAGAATGAAGACACAGATGCACATACCCACTTGAAAAGTTGATTCATTCATATCTCAGGGAAGATTGGTCTATTACACCTAGATATGAATTGCTAATCTGCTACAACATGTGCTTTTTACTAATATATTTAGGCAACCAGTCTGAATAGTGTCAATAATAGAGGGAACTTTGATCAGAACTCACAAATGATAAGACCCCTTCTTAATTTTTCAACCAAATCTCATGTTTTGTGTTTATTTTTCTCTTTTCTGTGAAAATGAAGATAGCAGTTGCCCCACTAGTACTCACACTCCATTTTCTTTCAAGCTCCAGATCTTAAGCTATGTCATTCTTCTCTTCTCTAAGTTTATATTTTGAGTTACCCCAAACCATCCTATTACCCCAATTCACTTTATCTCATGAGGATCTGAGAGATGAAGTCTAGAGGTGTTTTTGGTGGAAAAGGATGTTAGAAACTTTTTGTACAGTCTTTCTGTGACAGTTTAAATTAATTTTTTGGCAGTTCTCTCATTGAGATATGGGGTCTCTGCCCACTCCCCTTGTACCTGGGTGGGCCAGTGACTCCTAAAACCAAGAAAGTGTGGCAGAAGTGTTACTCTGTGGCTTACTAGATCATAAAAGACGGGTGTTCTGACTTGTTTGCTGGAACAATCAGATGCCACGTGGGAAGCCTGGCTATGCTGAGGGCCCAGGCTAAAGAGGCCATGCATACCTGTGCTCAGCTAATCACTTCACCTGAAGCCAGCTTTGCAGCCATCCATTCCAAGGTGCTGCACGTGTGTGTGAAGGCGCCACCTTGAAAGCACGTGTTTGGCCTTAGCTGTCCTAGCTCTAGCTATTTCAATCACTCACAGCTGAGGCCCAAAATATCAAAAAGCAGAAACAAGCTGTACTCTGATTTTTTGACTCACAGTCTCTGAGCATAATAAAAATGTTTGTTTTATGCTGTCAAATTTTGGGGTGATTTTTGTAGAGTATACTAACTGGAACAATTTCAAGACCAGATTTTGTATACTGAATATACTGTATGTTGAATAATCTGAGAGGTCCTAAGATAATAAGGACCTGTTTAAACCAGGCTTCATTAAACTAGTGTTTCTAAACTCTTTTGAGCACCCTCAGGTCATTTGACCTCAGAACTACTTTTTTTATTTTAAAAAAAAAAATATATATATATATACATACACACATATATATATTTTTAAGATTTTATCTATTTATTTGAAACAGAGAGAGAGATAGCAAGAGAGGGAATACAAGCAAGGGGAGTGGGAGAGGGAGAAGCAGGCTTCCCGCTGAGCAGGGACCCTGATGCAGGGCTCGATCCTGGACCTTGGGATCATGACCTGAGCCAAAAGTAGACACTTAAGGACTGAGCCACTTAGGCACCCCAACCTCAAAACTGTTTTATAGAATACATACTTTAAAAAATATTTTTTTGAATTTTTAAATTAAAAAAAAAGATTTTATTTATTTCAGAGAGAGAGAGAGAGAGTGAGTGAGAGTGGGACAGGGCAAGAATGAGCTAGTGGGCAATGGGCAGAAAGAGAAGCAGACATCCTGCTGAGCAGGGAGCCTAAAGTAGGGCTTGATCTCAGGACTCTGGAATCATGACCTGAGCCAAAGGCAGACACTTAACCCACTGATCCATCCAGGTGCCCCTAGAATATATCCTTTAATGTCAGTGTTTTCCATTAGCATTTCAGAAAATGTGGATTGATCTAGATGTGTTAATAATTAATAATAATTAGTAAATATTAATAATTAGTAATAATTAGTAAATATTTGAAGAGTTTGCTTCATTATATATTCATGAAGAATATATAATTCTTCAAATGTATGAAGTATAAAAAAACATAAATGCTGGTCTTTAGAACTCCAAAGATGAATGAATGGTAAATGTGAAGAGAAATTGCAGGAAGTAGGATCAGAAAGAAAGGCACTAACACCAATTAAAAACTATTGTAAATAACCTAGGTTTGGTATTATTAACTAATATCCATTTCCCCAGCTCCATTCCTTGTACTTGGTTCCAGAGTTTTTCCTCAGAATTTCGAGCAAATGCACAAAAAATGTTTGAAATAGACATTAAAAAATTAAACATTAAAAAATATTTATTAGTTTATTTGGGAGATAGAGAGCAAGTGAGCAGGGGCAGGGGTAGAGGGAGAGAAATCCTCAAGCAGACTCCCGCTGAGCATAGAGCCTGACATGGAACTGGATCCCAGGACCTTGAGATCATGACCTGAACTGAAATCAAGAGTCAGATGTTTAACCAACTGAGCCACCCAGGTGCCCCTGAAATAGGCATGTTTCATATTAAGGTAATTTAAATTTGTCTTTAGTTGTATTATTTAACTCTTTTGATATTTCAGATAATAACAGAAGAGGGTGCAAGCATGAATACAAACAGTTGAGAGCTCCAGGACTAGGTAGAGCAGAAAACTGACAACTTTGGATGGTGAGGTAACAGCTTGGTATCCTGATCTGGTTGGGGAGTGGTAGAATCTGGTCTACCAAGTTTTCAGTTATTTCATTTTTGACAGTGAAATTGATATTACTGCTTAGGTGTGAGGGTTGAACTGTAGAATGCTCTGGATTGATTTTTCAAGTGGTATATACATTTTTAGAAAAGCAGCACTTTAACAACTACAGATCTTTAATAGAGTTGCTAGACCATCAACTGACATGTCAACACACTCTGAAAGAGGCTTCATCAAATGCAAAGGTAAAGTTCTGTCAGATGATGTTAGCAGAGCAAAATAAACTCATAGGAAGAAGGAAATATTCCTTCTAAATACCGTGGTGTTATAAAACAGAATTTTTCAAAAGTCCTTGAGAAGGTGTTTCAAATAGGATGTCTGGGCGAATATGTAAGAGATTGAAAAGGAGATAAAGTAAATGAAAGCACTTCTTGCAAGATTTAAATAAGGAGTGCTACAAATGCCACAATGAAACTCCATTTAATAATGTGGAAAAACCCCAAACTCTACTTACTTTAGGCTGAATCAACTATGGATTCCATGGGGTGAGAGCACAGATAAAGAAGTTAATACTTCACGGACTTGGGGAAATAAAACGTATATTATTAGTACTAACTTAAATTAGGTTAGAAATTTCTTTTATTAGATAGTTTTTGACAAAAAGGGTTCTATGGACAAGGAAGTAGGAAACTTATGTCAAAGATTATTAGAGATCTTTTTAATCTATGTTCCCTTGACTAAGAATTTTAAGAGATAACCTCTTTGGGACTTGGTTTCCCAGGGGGCAAACTTTGGGAAACACTGATTTAGCCCTTCTGTTTGACAAAACCTTGTTGACCTTTATTATGAGACTAGCTGATGCCTGTAGGTACCTCATAGTTCCCCTTTCTGTATTTATAGCCCTAATTATCATAGGGAAATATCATTTCCCTGGCTTAAATCACTGACTTAATTTTTTATTTTTTTAACTTTATAAGACCAAGATTATTACCTTTTGTAGAGGAGAAAAATGGAATGAAGAAAGGTGAGCAGACTCTCTCAAGGTCATGTAATATATGTTATTCTGTTAGAATTTGGAATTTATACTTTTTCCCTGTCTGCTGAGTGTTGCCTTCTAGATTTTTTATTTTTTAATTTAATTTAATTTTAATTCCAGTGTAGTTAACACAGAGTGTTATATTCATTTCTGGTGTGCAATAAGTGTACTCTTAATTTCCGTCACCTATTTTACCCATACCTCACCCATCTCCCTTTGGTAACCAACCATATGTTTGTTCTCTGTATTTAAGAGTCTATTTTGTGGTTTGTCTCTCTTTTTAATTTTTCCTTTGCTCCGTTCTTTTGTTAAATTCCATATGAGTGAAATCAAATGGTATTTGTCTTTCTCTGACTGACTTATTTTGCTTAGCATAATATCCTTTAGTTTGATCCATGTCATTGCAAATGGTAAGATTTCATTCTTTTTTATGGCTGAATGATATCCTATTGCATATAGATAACACATCTTTATCCATTCATCTATTGATCAATTGCTTCCATAGTTTGGCTATTGTTGCAATAAACATAGGGGTGCTTATATCCCTTTGGATTAGCGTTTTCATATTCTTTGGGTAAATACCGAGTAGTGTAATTACTGACTGGATTATATGGTAATTCTATTTTTAATTTTTTGAGGGACCACTACACTATCTTCCACAGTGACTGCATAGGAACCCTCATGCATTCTTGGTGGGAATGCAAACTGGTGCAGCCGCTGTTACCTTCCAGATTAAAAAAACAACAAGCAAACAAACAAAAAAACCAGACAAACTTGGGTTTGTTAGTAAGTGAGTTCTGGCTTGGATTGAGACCTTGTTCTCTCAATGGGACTCTGGTTTGACTTGAATTTTGAGAAAAAGGTCTGAAGTTTTTGATGAAAGGCTGTATATATCTAGAAGAGGGTCTACCTATTAGATACTGGATATCATGCTAACAAACAATAACAGAGAAAGAAAGGAAAACCCGTTTCCAGTTTTGAATATAATGAAGAAGATTTTTAGAAAGTGAGAGTAGACTTTACAAATTGAATAATCACGAAAAGGTGAATCCTAAAAATGAATATATTTTGAAGGATTTTAGATATGCTTGGTTTCATAAGTAGAATTATTCAAAAGATGGTTAGAAATGAGCATGTAGACCTTGGAGAAAGGGCTAGTTATAGATATGCTAGTCATCTTCCTAAAAGGGAAATCTGAAGATGAAAGGGCAGCTGTTATTATATTAATGGTTCTCAAGTTAGATTTCTCTCTCTCTCTCTCTCTCGTTTCTCCATGTTTTTTCCATAATTTACTGCTTTCTTTTTCTCTTGCATAAATTCATCTTAATGAATCAGATCTCATATTATGGGACAGCAATGAGATTTTTAGTTCTGTGGTCCATTTGTAGAGTAGTCGTTCTCTGGCAGGAACCTTCTTTGTGCAAGGCCTGATTTTACTATGGGCATAGTAGTGGAGGTCTATTTGTTCATTTGCTTATATTTCCAAAATCAAGTGTCATTATTTTATTCACATGCTTTCCTCCATTTGATGTTTTGAATTCTCCTAAATAGTTCTTTGCATGTAGACAAGGCCTGTTAAGGTATGAAAGTAGATTGATCTATCTGAAAACTGGCTGTTTTCCACAACAAATGTACACCATATATCCCTAATTTGTGCAAGTTATATGCTGAGAGCTAATGGCAGATGTCCTGATACGAAGTTTTAAGGAGGGCACCTAGGGGAGGAAGATAAAGTTGAATTTTCTAAAATCAATCCTTGTGAGGAAAGAATGCAATAGCTTTTAGGAGCCTCTCCTCCTGGGTTTAGTTATTTACTTTTTCTGTTCATTCTCAAGTAGAGTGAGCTCTTCACCCTGGAAAACTCAGGCAATATATTATCTTCAAAACAAGCAAACCAAAGGTTAGCTCATCACTTCTTGCTCTTTCATGTTTAGGAGGAAATTTTCCCTTGTGCAATTCCCTAGAAGTTATGTAGATTTTCTGTGAGTGAATGAAATGTCTTGTGTGAGATACCAATGTTTCTCTGAGAGTAGGTGAGCATTAACTTAGATGAAAGTGAATATGGGTTAGAAACAAAAGTGAACCTTTCCTCCCTAGTGCAAAACTGTGAAAACTTAAAGAGAAAAATTCAAGTTTCTCAGAAATTAGGTTGCTAGGTGGATTCTCTTCATAGCACCTCTTGTTTTTGTTTGTTAGTTTGTTCTTCTTATTTGCTTTCTGGCTTATGGGTTTACACCCATCCTGTCTGCATATATACAGGGAGGTAAGATACACATTTACTGTTGCATTCTCCGTGTCTAAAATAGTTCAAAGCACATAGTAGGCTTTAAGTAAATACTTGCTGACTGAACGAGTGGATTAGGAAATAAACACGTGTCTTCATTTTAAGGAGAAGAAACTGAGTCAGCTGAGGTTAAGTGATTTACTGAAGGTCATATAGCAAGCTCAAAGCAAGACTTGAAATTGAATCCTGTCTCCACATTCTCAAACCAGTACAGTATGTTGGATGTTTTCCGTTTGATCTATTCTAACTGTGTGTGTTTACACAAAAAAGCATTTAGAAATTCTGACTGGTTATATGCCAGACCTAAGAGAAGTCGTGTCCTATGATGACTCTTAAGAACCTATTAATATTGTAATTTTTCGTAATGTGACAGTGCAATTTTCGAATTGTCTGAGATTTTTTCCTCACACTTTGGTATATTGAAGAAACCTTATAAATATGAAATTTGTACTCATCTTACATTACATGGAATTCTAGATACATTCTTCCATTAGATGATCTAATAACAGGATTATAATACTGACTTAAGAAATAAATTTATCTTATTATTCCTGAATTACTGATCTGAATCTATAAGATGAATTTTTTTGTATTAATATTTTTCTTAGTTATGATTTACCTTAAATGGATTAATTTTACATTTTCCTTTTATACTTTTATACCAAAACATAATTCATTTTAGTGGATTAGATTAACTATTTACATTACTTCTATCTTTTCTGTCTTACTTTCTTTTTGCCTTCCTGCCTTCCAGGATGTCCTGTCTCCTTCTTTTCCTTGTTCCATGACTCAGGAATTCTCTATTTGTTGTAGAGTTTGCAATGCCCTATCCTTGATCCATGATGGTTATATAGGAGTTAGTAATTATATTAAAAATTTTAAACTGTATAATGACTGTTTTATGCACTGTTCTGCATGTATGTTTCATAAAAACGAAAAAAATTGAAAAGAAAAGCCATATATTTCCTATGTTTTTAGTCTATAGTGGATTTCAATTTGTTAATGAAAACATTTGTATACATTATCATTTCTAATTCTCAGAAATCTGTGTAAGTTCAGAGTGTCGAACTTTCTATTTTTGCTCCGTTTTATTTATGAATGAACCTCTAGTAGACAATGCTCAAAAGTAATTTATTCTACTTAAAATCTACTTTGGTTAAAGGATAAAAATCACCTGTTTAATAATAAAAGGATTTTATTTTTTATTTGTTCTGGCATAAGTAACCAAGTAAATTTTGATAAAATTTCTAATGTGCAAGGTAACAATACTTTCAAGTGTTTTGCTTCCAGTGTCTGTAGTTTATACATAAAGACATATAATTAAGAACTTTTTACAGCCTTTGGTGGATGAAACGTATCTTTGACAAAGTTTTGTTCTTTTACTCCTTTGAACAAATATATTATCCCATATTTGCCAACATAATGTAATTTTGTTTCAGTTCTGTCAATAGAAAAGAAAAAGCATTTTTTTTTGGTTATGAATATAATCTCATATTTATTGCTTTCTAGGTATTCATACGAATATGAAGTTTATCTTGTGCAGATAAGTAATACTTTAAATAAAGAAATTTAAAAACCTACTATCATTATAGCATATAACATTTATGATATCCAGTGCAGACAACATGCTATATTCACTTATACCATTTTATTTCCCACATGATGGGATATTTTTGCATAAATATAGCTCTACCCATAAATAAAATTTTGAGTTCTGATCATTGGAACTTAGGACTAGAGAAGGATTTCAATATTAATTTTAATGTTAATATTTAATTGGGATAAAAGGAAGTGAGGATCATGAAAAAAGGTAAAAAGTATCTGGTTCAAAATGTAGTCTTTTGTTCATATATACACAGTAGATGTTATTTCTTTGTTGTACAATAATTAAACTCTAGTGGAAAAAAAAAAAAGAACCAAAAGGCAGGCTATAGCTGCTATCCCATCTCTCTCATGGGCTGCTGTAATAGCTTCTTACACAGTTGTCCTGTTTGAACATGTTTTTCAGTTTGCACAAGAAGAATCTATTCTCTGTATATAAACCAGGGTGATCCTGCTAAAATGTGTGTTAGATCATGTCACTTTTCTACTTAAAACCCTCCAAGGGCTCCCATATCACTGTGAAAATCCTATGAGCCCTAATATTATCTGTCCTCCTCATTCTCTCATGTTATTTCCTTGTTCATTCCACCCAAGACATTGTGTCTCCTTACTGTGCCTTGAGAAGACTAAGTGTTTTCCTGCCTCAGGACCTTTGTACTTGCGATTGCTTCCCCATGAAAAATGCTTCCCTCATTTCCTTTAGGTCTGGGCTTAAATGCCTGCCTCTCAGTGAGACTTTCTCTGACTATACTATTTAAAATTGAAACCCTGAATATTCTCTCCCTCTTTTAACTTTTCTTTATAGGACTTGCCACCATTTAATATACTTATTTTAATTACCTATCGTGTTCTTGTCTCCCCTTTGTAAAAAAGTGTCATGTTTATTTTGCCTGCTGCTCTATTCATATTGCGTACTAGATACTGATAAATGTTTGTTGAGAAATGTAGATGTTAACTCTGTTAACCTGAGGTTTTGTAGGTTTATATTCTCATACTTGCTAGTGTTAATTTTCATTTTAACACTTCTGTATTTATAACTTTGGTGGACTTGGATAGAGGGTTATTCAGATTACTGTAAGCTTTTGACAGTGGCGGGCTGCAGCTAGCTTTCACAGTTTCTCCAGAGCTGATTGAGCTGACATCTCATTGTAACTCTACATTTGGTGACATCATATTGGTAGTTAAATGGGAGTATTTACATTTACATCTCAGAAATTGGCAAACATTACAGATCATTACTTTTCTTTTCCCCTCATTGATTGAGTTATTAAATATTGTAGCACAACCCCTCATTGTTGGATAGTGTTTGGAAGGGTTAAGGAAGGTGATTTGATACTGGAGATACCTAAACCATTTACCTATAAGCTGTAGCAGGTCCTTCACCATAGATAGTACTTGTATTTCATTTTGTCACTTGTGATTAAGGAAATTAAGGGAGACAGACCAGGAGAACCTTCACTGTACAAGAAGATCAGGTAGTCATGAGTTGGAAAGGGGTAAAAGAAGCATTGGTAGTTAGAAGCAGTCAGTACATTCATGATGGTATTCAGGGGATGATTGACTGGATAAAGGTACAAGATCTATATCCTTGATAATAGAAGAATGGTAATAGCTAGATTGTGATGGGATCTCAGCCACAGTAGTTTAGAGGTGGAGGATGAAATGGTTCCATTCTTAATGAGGAACTGGAAATATAGATAGAGTATTAGTCAGAGATAGAACACTATCTGTAGCATAAATTTTGTTTTTTACTCTTTAATTTTTATTCAACCCTTGGAGCAATGGTTCTGAAGTTGGAGAATGCATCAGCATGACCTGGAAGAACTTGTTAAAACACAGATTCCACACTACAGTTTTTGATTGAGTAGATCTGGAGAAAGGCCTGAGAATATGTAATCTAACAAGTTTTCAGGAGACACTGCATGTCTGGAGATCTCACTTGGAGGACCACTGACTTAAAAGAAAAGCAAGAGGCAGGCAGGAAGGTGGAGACTGAGTACTAATGGTGGCAGTGCCTAGCCTCTCTAACGTGGTTCTGAGCAAGTCCACCACAGTCTCAAGCTTATTCACCTCAAAAGTCCTGCAATTAGCCAAATCCTTACTCTTTGGCAGACAGTTAGCTTCCTTGATGATCTTATTTCTCCTTCCTCAGAAGGTGGCTCATTCCCACCAATGGAATATAGTACTTTTCTTCACAAGAGTTCTGATTAATTGGTTTTCTCATTATGTTCCCAGTAATGACTCTTAATTCTTACAACATTTTATTGTCCCTGACTGGCAAGTCTGTCAGTCTAGCTCTGAGTCAATGGTATAGTCTCAGCGATGGGTAAGATGCCAGTTCTCGGGCCCTGGGTGACTCAGTGGGTTAAAGCCTCTGCCTTTGGCTCAGGTCATGATCCCAGGGTCCTGGGATTGAGCCCCGAATCAGGCTCTCTGCTCAGCAGGGAGCCTGTTTCTTCCCCTCTCTCTCTCTGACTGCCTCTGCCTACTTGTGATCTCTGTCTGTCAAATAAATAAAAATCTTTAAAAAAAAATGATGCCAGTTCTCATCCCCAACCCAGTAGATGTCAGGTCTGTAGGAAACAAGACTAATTCTAGGCTCTGCTAGTTAGGGAATTTTGATGATGACACATGTACATTTTAAAAGATGGTGTGTGTGAATGAGAGAGACAGAGAGACAGAGACAGAGATAGAAAAACAGCTGGAATGAGAAATGAGTGAGTATCTGCAACTGAGTCTACAGGTAGAAGAAAGTATCAGAACCTCCCACCTGTAGTTGGGAAGAATTAGGAAAACAAGGACTTCTACAAATATATTTGTCATATTCATCTGGTCATTATTACAAATATATTAACATCTTCTATGCAGATAATATTCTGCTGCAACCTACTTGCTAATGACACATTTTATTTTTTATTTTAATTTTTCTCATGTTATTTTATTAAAAATTTTTATTAAAGTATAGTTGACATACATGTTACACTAGTTTCAAATGCACAGCACAGTGATTTGACACATATTTAAAAAACCTATTTGCTGAAGGAAATCCCTCACGGACTTCTACAAACCTCACTCAATGAATGAAAGATGCATTGGTTGAGCTTATAAGCCTTTGTTTGAGTAAAGATGGTATTTTGAGGCAGAAAATTAACATTTATTTTAAAAGTATCTTAACATGTTGAATTTCCCTTAATTTAGGTAGGCTTTTCTAATTAGTCCAAATTGTGGAAATTTGGGAATTGGTCCAGGTTTTCTCTCTTTACTAGTCCTTTGGTCTTTCAAGCTTTATTAGGTGAGATAATAATTAGAACCTTAGAGGAAAACTGCACATAGGAAGAAATATAAAGTTTAGGAAAATGTTTGCATCATATCCTGGAGCACGCCTAGCTTTCATTTGTTAGCTGTTGGCTTTTCAGTTTATTATTATATAACTAGATTTGTACTTCATTAGTGGTTCTCTCCTCTACTCACATGTTCGAAGCACCCTTTGAGGATAGTAATTTCTCAGTTCCACCCCTAGATCTTCTAGTTTAATTGGTCTAAGATGGGGCTGGGAATTGGAAATTTTTAAAAAGCTCCCTAGATGATATCAATGTGCAGCTAAGTTGAGGACTATTGCACTAGAGGAAAGCAAAAATCATGATAGCTTAGAATAACTGAACAAATACTTTTTGACATGTTTTTAAGACTGGGGCCAAATCTGTTGGTTCTATACTGATTTGTAATTCATTTCTTTAACATAAAAATCATATTTAAATCCATTAGGATATTGTGATACAAGTAAGAGATGATGCTATGCTTATTTTACAGAAGAAAATGCTGAAACTTTGTATTTTTAAAATTTCATTAAGAGGTTAATTTTCAGAAGATTTGTGTTGGGGTATATGTTGACTAGACTGGAAATTTCCAGTTTCATAACATGAAGATGATACATCTGCATATTTGATTAAATGCTTTCCTTTCCTTGCCTTTTTTTTTTTTTTAGATTTTATTTATTTATTGACAGAGAGAGACACAGGGAGAGAGGGAACACAGACAGGGGAGAGGTGGGAGAGGGAAAAAGCAGGCTTCCTGGCGAGCAGGGAGCCCAGTTGGGGGGTGGGGTGGGATTTGATTCCAGGACTGACCTGAGCTGAAGTCAGGAAGGCAGATTCTTAACCACTGAGCCACCCAGGCACCCCAAATGCTTTCCTTTTCATATACAGATTTGATCCTCTATGGATACAATCTTAGCTTATGCTTTCCCTTTATTTTGCAGTCAGTATTAGCTGTAAATAATTTCAGGCACAGTTTGCTTTTATCATCCTCGTTTATTTTGACTTATTCATCACATTCAGGATGTTTGCAGTACATTCCTAACTTTGGGGTCATTATTAAGCTTAGAAGTGACATAAACATTCCCAGGGAGAATTGTTGACACAGAAAGGCTGACAACCTGATCCCCTAATATGAAATCACAGGTTTGAAAGGTGAGGAAATTGACCTTGAAATCTTCCTTTTGCCACTTCCTGGACTGAGCAGTCAAAGTCATTCTCAATGAAAGGCAAGCTGGGCCGCTTGCACTCTGCCTTTCACTACACTTTTTGTGGCAGACCAAACCTCCATCAGATGACTATTGAAAATGCCATAAGCCAGCTGCAAGAAATATTTCTTTGTGGTAGCACAGAAGCACAGTTGTTTCCAGGCTTGTGTGAATACCATGGAGAGTGCTTTTATAGGACAGCTCACATCTTCAGAACAAACATGTGTCAGAGCTGGGATTTGAACTCAAAGTTACTGACTCCCAGACTTGTGCTCAGACCAGCAGGTCCTGCTGCTACTCAGATGTTTGTGCTTGTAGAGTTGAGCTGAGCAGCAAAGAGAAAGAAAAGCATAGCCTGTGAAATAACATGGTTGTTTCACCAGCTGCAAATATGTGGACCAGGGGCTTGATGCTTCTACCAGTGATCAATGAGTAAAAAGAAAACCATCAGTGGCCATTTTAAGAAATATATTGATGAAAGAATGAAGAATGGAAAGAATATACAGTGGAATGCTTAATCAAGCAGGTTTTCTCTAGGCTTTCAAATGACAAGGCAAGAGGGAGTTTTCAGAAACCACAGTTGGGAACTTTAGATCCTGGAGTGAGTCTACTAACTGGAGAGAAACTGAGACCATTTTTCAAGGGAGAATTCTTGTGGGGTACCGTGTGGAAACACCTTTGTTTCATTTGTTCTTTCCAGCATGGATGGGTACTTGCAAAAAGGGCAGAGGCTTTTCCCCCCTCACCCCGGGTCTTATTACTTTCTTACCCACTGCAAGTCTAACCAAGGGTGTCATTAGTTAAATATGGATCCCAATTCAACCAATCCAAGTATAATGTCGGTGTTACCCTTCCATGAATAATCGTCTCTCATTCTATCAGTGTTGTAAACCATTTAGACACTGTTGCTAATCCTACTTTCATCAAAACATGAAGTTAATAAAAAAAAAAGTTTTCCTGAGAACGTTTGAAAAAAACAACTACGTTTTCCACCAAAGCTTTCCATAATTAACCCTACAAATTCAACAATTCCAGATGTTCACCATGTCTTGTTAAGGGAGATAGTTTTTTATTGGATCAACTTCCCAGGATTTTGGGGACTTCTTGGGGCGATGTCCATGCATTATACAAGTCTGTTCTGGGATAATTCTCCACTCCACCCAGAAGCCATGTCTCTTCTGCCAATCTCCTTTAATAATTTACTGGTAAGAGTTGTCCCTCAGGCTAACATGTTTTCCATATATAGAGACATAGATACTTTCCATTAATTTCAGTGATCACTGCAACTAAGTTAACTTTAAGTGAAAAGTTAGTGAACGGTTAGGATTGACAAGAAAAGTATTATTCACAACTTATATATAATATGCAGCTGCACATATGTGAATATATGGTTGAGTGTGTTTATACAATATATATACTTAATAGCTCTACTGCTTCAATTCTAGCTCCCTTATGCATTCTTTCACCCAGGTACTGACTCTGAGGGAATATCTGTTAGTAATGAGGGTAGCACTTTGAAGGGGAGAAGAGGGAGGGGCAGGTGAGTACAAAATAAAAAGAAGTACACCATTTAAGAGCAGCCCTTCAACCAAACAGCATCTTCATAGGGTATATAGTCTCTTTTTGAAAGAAAACAGTTTCCATAGTGGCAGCTGAGTGTACTGTCTGGCTAGAAATGTGTGATTCTAACATGATTTGGCATATGTTGGTAAGATGCCATTTAGAATCATGCCATGCTCTATCTGGAAACCATTGGAGAGAGCTTGCCGTGCAAACGTCCTCTCTGCAGGTGAGAGACCATGGCCCAGAAAGTTAAGTGCCTTGTTATAGAGCATCGAAGCGGTTAGTAGCCCAGAGAGGCCTAAAAGCTAGAGAAGCCCTAATCCAGGGTTACATTTGCCTTGCCTACTCTCTCTGAAAGGGATGGGCAAGTTAGGGAATTATTAATTTATTGTAAAATGGCACCTCGAAGCAGATTTGCTGGTGAATTGCATAAACCCTGGGGATACCCATAAAGAGAATCATAAAGTGATATTCCCCCATGCCTTTTAATTCCTCCTCCTCCCCTCCTTTTCTGTTTCATCCCAAACTCAGTGTGCAGGAGCTCATGCTCACGGTCAGACCCTGGTTCTATAAATACTCTGACTACTGTCAGCCTTGGGCTTCCCATTTTGGCTGTGTCCCAAGATTCATAAGTTCCCTATTACTCTTAATTCACAAATGCTGGTTTGTTGTTGTAAGTTATTTAGGAATTCTGTGTTCTTTTTAAGATAGTTTGAATATACTCTAAGTATAAGAGACAAGCAAACTTTTACTGAATTACCTTCCAGGGGAGTGTGTGTGTGTGTGTGTGTGTGTGTGCATGTGTGCACATGCAAAATTGTGTCTTAAGGTTTCATGTGGTGTAGTTCACCCAGAGACCTTCTTAAAAGGCACACCCTGATTCAGCAAGTCTGGGTGAAACCTGGGATTCTGCATTTCTAAGTTATCTCAAGGGATGCTGCTCCTTCATTGACCACGCTCTGAATGACCATAATATTTAAAATATTTGCATTTTAGTAGAGGACAGCAATATTCTAGCCTGTAAAGTGACTCAACATGGGAATTTCAGGCAAGAGTGTTTTTGACAATCCTCGTATCACAACATCCAGTGAGGTGGTTATTGCCTCTGCATGAGGTCTGTTCTGGTTAAGACCTTTTGAAGTCCTTATATGAGAGAGAGCCAAAAGGTCAAAAAGTTATCCCTCACTGATCACAAATTTCAACCATGAGTGGACAACTTCCTCTTCCTGTGCATTTCTTCTGCCCTCTCCCTCTTTCATAACTACATTAAGAATCCCATGTACAAGATGCCAGTTTTATTTGCCTTTCAAAGGAAAAAAAAAGATATATTTATTGACTGGTTTTTATTTTATAGGTGATGAAGCAGTAGATTCTCATTTTAATTTCAAAGATTTGTTTTCTTCTTCTTGCTCCAGGCCCCATGGTGATCCATTTCTTTCACACCTGTCTTATACTCCTTTTTTTCCTCTCTGTAATTGTCTTCTCAAAGCCAGAATTAGAATTTGTCTTCCTCAATGTTATAGAATGTACCTAGAAGCATGGCTCAGTTTTGTCCCAACACCTACTATCGTGGCTTTGTATATTAATGTGTATATTAATGTGTACTAATAAGTCTCGATGAATAAATATGCACTTAATACATGTTTGTGGTATTTAATCACCCTGGCTCTTTGAGATAACTCATCTCCATGCTGGTTTTCACTGATGTAAGGGCAATACTTGTGGGTTTTTGTCTGTCCCCCTGTAGACTCTGGTGATACCATAATTTTCTATTCTTTATGTATTTGTATATTTTTCAATCCAGATGTCAACACCATTTTTATAAATAATATCTCTAATCTTACCAGTCCTGCCTATGATGTTGCAAATCTCCTCTTTGGGGCATGCGTGATACAGAATAATCTCATATACATGCTTCTCTCCATATACTTTTGTGTTCTGAGGCAAGTAGGAAAGGTAATTAGGTGATTCAGATTTATAATTCTTTCTAAATTGGAGGCTCTCTTGTGTGGATAAAGTTGTGAGGAGAATGTAGATAATAGAATTGCCAGGGCCAGAATACAGGTCTTTTGAGTGCTTGTAATCTAAGTGACAGTAAGAACTCATTCTTTATGAATTGTTTCTTCATTCATTCAATACCCACAGAGCATTACCATGTACCTGGCATAGTTAGCAATAATATCCCTGCCTTCCTGGATCCAAATTCTGTTTCTCTCTCTCTCTCTGTCTCTGTCTCTCTGTGTGTGTGTGTGCATTTATGGAGGCACATGCATGTTTCATCAATTTTACAAATTGACAAATTTAAAATATAGTTTCTGGTAGTGATAAGAATAGTGAAACTAGATAAAGCAGGTTAAGAAGATAAAGAGGAGTGGGGTTAGTTGTCCCTAAGTTTGTTTTTTTAAGGAAAGGTTTGTCTGAGAAGACATTTGAGCAGACACCTGAAAGTATGTGAGGGGTGGGACATGTGGGCATTGGGAAAAAGAGTCCCAGGCAGAGGGAGCCACAAATGTAAAGACCTTGAGTTGAAAAGAAGTCTGGCATGCTGGATGCGAGGGAAGGCTTCTGTGGCAGATGGAGAAAATGAGGGAGTGAAGAGATGCGTGAGGACAGTGGACCAGCCCGTGATGGTTGGTGTGGTAACCACTCAGTAAATGGAGATCATGCTAGTTTTATGCTTAAAACTTCCAATGCTCTTATGATAAAGATGAAAAAGCCTGAATGAAAGCTAAATACTCCAGCCTCATTAGGCATGCCAGATTCCCTCAGTGTCTTTCTGTGTCAGCCCTGACCCCTCCTTCTTTTGGTCCTCCCCTCTCACTAGTTTTTTCACCATAAGACCTTTGTATGTGCCATTCTACTGCCTGGAGCACTCTCTCCCTACCCCCTCAAACCTCTGCTCCTTTAGTCTCAGCTTCATGATTAATTCCTTAGAACAGGTGTCCCTGGCCTCCTGTAATCTCTGCTCTGTGCACTCACAGTGTGTTATGCACTCTTCCTTGACACTTAAGAGTCTTTCAACTTTACATTTCTTTGTGTGGTTGTTTGATTAAGGTCTTTTTCTGCTGCCAAATTATAAGCTCCATGAGTCCAGAAACCAGGATGGCTTTTTTCCACCACATTCTCTCTACTGCCTTGGGTAGTATCTGTCACACGGTAGTTGCTCAGTAAGTACTTGAATAGTTGATTTTAAAATTCTCCCACCTTTGTTCCTTTCCTTTTACCTTTTCTATTTTTAGCCTCATCTCCTCCTTTTGCCCTTTGTTTTCTTTCTTTATTCCTCATTTCTTCCTTCTCTCTTCTTAATTTGTGATGATAATTTTACTGCTGAGTTTAAGATCTGTGACCATTCCTAATAATTAAAGAACATAGAATGTGGTAGAATATAGTTGGTGGTACAAAATGGCATGCTGCCATTCTATGTGAAATCAAAGATGGCCCCTTCAGAAGAGAACATGACTATTATATCTTCCTTAAATGAAGACCTGTATCAAACACTGCAGCAAGGGTGTTTTTCCATTTAATTTCTTTTGTTCTGCTTATGGCTTTGCTGAATCCATCTATCATTAACATTTATAATTTAGCACTGTCTTCTGGCACAGTGTGATGCTATCTGTATTGCTGACAGATTTGTCTCAGTCTTGGTCTTGGGTCTTTCAGCTGTCTGGTTTCCCGAATTTTGCTTATCCAAGCATTTCATTTGTCACACTACCTGCCATTGTCACCCCGTTTGTCTTTATCCTCAGTCATCAGTTTCCTATGCTCTGTCTTAATCCCATTACAGGGCTTGTTCCTGCTATTTTTATTTGTCATGGTATCTATTTTAGTAACAGATGTAGTTGTCAGAACATCTCCTTTACTCCCATTACTGGTGTCACTTGTGCATTTGGTATTAGAGTTTGTCTTATGTGCTTTTCTGGGTCTTTCTCTGTACCCATGTTAGTCTACTTCATTATTTTAATTGTATCAGATCTTTTCTTCTCCCAGTGATATATGACCATGCTTCATTTATTTCTTGCTGATTCTGAATATTGTTGGGTTGCTTTGTCTTTAAGACAAGCATATTTAGAAGGCCAGATCAATGGAGCAATAGGCAAGAATGCAAATTTATGAGCATTTGCTCTGAACATGTGTGCATTCAGTCAGAGAGTTGAGTTACAGTGTGTGCAGTTGATCATTTGAGGATAGTATATTCATTTATTGGGGTTTGACTTTCACTGTGGGCTTTTCATATCTCTATTAATAACATATTGTATAAGATGAGAGTTTTTCTTTTTGTACTATTTGAAATTAGTACATTTTTACTGTAAACAAAATTTTAAATAAAGATATACTGTATTTTTCCCCACTTTTGGGTGATGGATTAACAAAGAAAAGGAAGACAAATGTATTCTAAAATGAACTGATTGCTTGGGGAAAAATATCTCTTTGAGAGAGATCTTAAATCTTTGGATTTAACCAAAAAGTATAAGATGAGGAGAAACAGAGAGAAGTACAGATAATAAAAGTAAAGACAATTTGTTTTGAGGACGGGTACAAATAGTATTAGCTTCTCAGAAGCAGCTATCTAACATTTACCACTGATTCTCAAATGATTTAACATGACTCAGAATATTTGGGGGAATTTGAATTCACTAAAAGTTGGAAGGACAACCCATTGCCCAGGAGTTGTGGCTACTTGCTCAGTGGAATTGGCCACAGATTTTCTAAGATTTAGATCTACCCAAAGTTTGCAAAGGAAAAGAGAATATATAAACAAGCCTAATCATAGAAATCCTGCAAGTGCTTAAAATGTTTTATGTCCAGTCCACTGATTTAGAACCAGACCTTGCTGAAATTCACATTCTTTTTCTGCCACATGATTTCACCATTGTTTTTAAGTCAGTATTTGAACTAGTTTGTTAGCTTGATTCTTTTAAGCTGAGTAAACTAGACTATTGATCACTTTGAGAAAAAATTCAATATCATTGTGAAGTCTTAGGAGTCAAGGAATTTAACGAGAGAGTGGATTCTTGAAGGTCATGAAACAGACTGTATAGTCTCCATTTGTTAGTATCTGCCTTCTATTTCTAATTTCTAAGAAGATATTTATTTATTTATTTAGAGAGATTGAGAGCACAAGTAGGAGGAGTGGGAATGGGGTTAAGGGAAATTCCACGGTCCTGGGATCATGACTTTAGCCGAAGGCAGATACTTAAATGATGGAGCCACCCAGGTCCCCTTCTATTTCTAATTTTTATAAGACTTAAACTAGCAGGGTAGCCTTTTCACCATTAGATCATAGGAAAATGGGTTTTTGTAGGAAAGAGGGAGATGTTCATGGGGGTTTGGGTTTTCTATGACTACAAGATGCCTGGCATTTATGAATGATAGACCTACATAAGACTTTTTGAATGAAAAGAGAACATCTCCTACATTTGTCCTGTGAAGAAATAGAACACCCAAAAGCAATTTATGCAGGAGAGTGTTTCATGTATACATTTAAATACCCTTGGAAGAATCTGCTTGTCTGTATTTTATTGAGTTGTTCCCACTTTGTACCTCTGTGGTATTCGGTGCACAGCTCTCTTGTAAGACATTTATTTAATCCTGATTGCTTATCTTTTAGCACTCTGGTTATGAGTTCCTTGGGTGTGGGGTCTACTTATCCACTATTTATTATGAAGTTAGTGCTTTGTGGATAATTGGTTTTTAATATATGATTGTTAACAAATGGTCACCAATGTATAATCCATGCCAGATAATTAAGTATTATGGATGCACACAGTATAAGTAATTTGCCTGTTTGAAGATTTTATAGCTCCAGATCAGAGAAAAAAATCTATGTTGAAATATTTGAGGGCAGACTTCTTCTTTTTTTTTTTTTAAGATTATTTATTTATTTATTTGACAGAGAAAGAGAACACAAGTAAGCAGAGCAGCAGGCAGAGGCAGAGGGAGAAGCAGGCTCCCTGCTGAGCAAGAGCCCGATGTGGGACTTGATCCCAGGATGCTGGGATCATGACCTGAGCCGAAGGCAGCCGCTTAACCAACTGAGCCACCCAGGTGTCCCTTGAGGGCAGACTTCTAATCTTCATGTATGTGTGTGTAAAATACTTGAAAAGGTAACTGAAAACAAAAATAAGTCTTTGAAGTGTCTAACAAATACTGCACCCTGTGCAAAATACTATAAGTATGACATCTAGTTTACTCCCTGTAACACTCTAGTGAGGTGGGGATTTGTAGTAGGTACTTCTTCAGTGAGCTGCTGGGGCAAAGTAATCTCCCCTTTTCCGGGAAAAATATATGAACCTGTAGTGATTACATTTTTACTCTTAACCTTAAACTTCTGGCCATAGTTTGTTGATCCAGGGTTGGATATGATCCAAGTCGGGATAGTCAGGTTTTCTCTTCCAGAAACTGGAAATATGGGACAGAGAGAGACTAGGAATTGTTGGAGTGGAATCACATTAATGGCAGTCAACAAAGAAGTTTTCTGCTTGGAATTGTTGAATCTCTGTACTGTATGCCTGAAACTAATATGTTAAGTGTACTGGGATTTAAATTAAAAAAAAAAAAGTTTTTTTTTTTCATTCATTCACCTGACATATATATATATATTGGATGCCTTCAATGTTCCAGGTACCCAACAGAGGCTAGGGTTAAATAACAGCAAAATCAGACATAATCTCTGTTTTAAGGAACTCATAGATGATTAAGAAAGAGAAAGACTATAATTAAATGCTCACAAAATTAATTAAAACCATAAACTAATGTAAATGGAAAAATGGAAGATAGTCCTATGATAGTAAATAACAGTAGAATCAGTGGCACAAAAGATTGGGGATTCTTCTATAAAGAAGTAAGATTTACTTTTCTATCTGACCATTTAATGTTTAGAAAGAATATTAAGCAGGTGAAAAGGTGGGTGTGGTTGAGTATGAGACATTTAAGTGAGAGGAAAAGCATGCCAGAGACACTAGGATATAAGAAAGGAGCATGGTACAGTATACCAGTGCACCTGGACAATGAGAGCTGGGAAAGAGTGGGAATTAAACATGGAGGGTCTTGATTGGCATGTTGAGATTTTCACCTCTCTTATAAGAACAATCGTATTCAAGGGAAGGCAGGGATCTAATATGATCAGATTTAGTTCAGGGAAGAGTTGATTTTTTGTTTGTTTGTTATGGCAGGAGCAATAGAGAGGGACAAGAAATGGATGGGTTTGAGAAATATTTAGCCAATAAAGTTAACAGAATTTGGTGATAAAACCTAACTGGTGGATAATAGGAATAGAGGTATCATGTATGATTTCTAGATATTTGGTTTGAATGAGAGATAGAAAAATTCACTGAATTAGGGACCTTAAATAATATTTAAAATATAAAAATATATAAAATATATAAATATATAAAATATAAAATATAACAATATAGGATCTTTGTCCATTTGAGATGGTGATGATGGTCATGGATTTATGTTTCTAGTATATATAAAGGGTTAGCTGAGTCAATTTTGATGTTTAGTGTTTAATACTAAAGAGTTTGGCTAGTAAAAGGTGATGGCTAAGACTTAATTTTCTGAATAGTCTCCAGGAGAAAAAATACATGAATTGTCTTCACCAAAGTGAACCAGAGTGCCATCTGGTGACTGTTTATACAAATAGCAGGCACATGTTCCCTGAGGACAAACTTAAATAGCTAAATTTATTGAGAAATTATTATGTGCCTGGACCCCTGTGCTAAGATTTATATATAGCATCATATTTATTAACCCATTATAAAATATTTAAAATTAAATAACAATATAAGATAATATTAAATATAAAGAAAGTATGTAATTGAATGGAATATGAATGGTTTAAATAAAAAAAAGTTATAATAAGATTGATGATGAACTACACCCTTACTTTCTCCAAAAGACACATGAACATTCACATCATTTATTAATTTAGGAGAATACCTATAATTAATTTTGTTATAGGAAAAGAGTTCTTCTAAAGAAAAAAGAGTTGTCTGTAGCTCTTGAGTTACTCTTTACAATGTAAACCAGGCTTAGGAAAAAAGTCCAATGTTGTTTTGCACAACTCATCCATTCATTTACACAACAATTATGGTTCTATATTCAGCAAATATTATAATGATTCTATTAAATATTAAATATTCTACTGAAGATACAACAGTGAATAAAATATGTCAGAACTTGTATCCTTATGGACTGTCCCATGAGGGGAGACAGAAAACTGGTGTCTGGTAAAATACACAATAGGCCAGATAGAGCTAAGTGGTGAGGAAAAGAAAAAAAAAGCAAAGAAAGGGAATAAATAGTGATGGTTACGGTGCAAGGTTATTGCTATTTTAAATATAGATCCCATAGAATAAAAACTTCAAGGAAATAAAGAAATAGACCATATGGACATTTTGAGGTAGAATGTCCAGGTATAAGGGACAGAAAGTGTAAAGACCCTGAGGTAGAAGTGTGCCAAGTTTATTTAAGTAAGACCAAAGATGCCAATGTGGTTAGAGTAAATTAACTCTTAGAATGAGTTAGGTAGTGTTCCTTCTGCTTCTGTTTTCTGGAAGAGTTTGTGAAGAATGGACATAATTTCTTACTTAATTATTTGGTAAAATTCATCTGTCCTGGTCCTTTCTTTACAGAAAATTATTAACTACTGGTTCATTTTTTTTAAACTAATAGGTTCATGCTGATTATCTATTTATCTTCATATATCTTTTGATAGATTGTGTCTTTGAATTTTGCTCAGCGGGGAAACTGTTTCCCCCTCTCTCTCTGCCTGCTTGTGATCTTTCTCTCTGTGTCAAATAAATAAATAAAATATTTTAAAATTTGTTTTTTTTCATTGATTTATGCTCTACTTTTTATTATTTTTCCTACTACCTTAAAGCATAAATCACTCTACTTTCTCTAGTTTCCTAAGATGGGAATTTAGGTTACTGTTTCTAGATCATCCTTTTTTTCTAATATGTGCATTTAATGATATAAATTTCCCTCTGAGCACTACTTTAACTGTATTACACAAATTTTCATAAATTATAATTTTTTAAAATAAAATGAATTAAAAAATAAATTTATATTTAGATAAAATAAATTATAAATTTTTAAAGCTGAGCATGGAGCCCTATGTGTGGCTTGAACTCATGACCCTGAGATCAAGACCTGAGCTTAGATCAAGAGTTGGACACATAACTGATTGAGCCACTCTGGTGCCCCTTGATAAGTTATATTTTTATTTTCTCATAGTTCAATTAAAATAAAATTCTCTTGAGATTTCTTCTTTGACCATTAGAAGTATGCTATTTACTTCCTAAACATTTTGGATTTTCTGCTTTTCTTTCTGATTTATAGTTAAATGCCATGGTGGTCTGTGAACATACATTGTATGAATTCTATTCTTTTAAATTTGTTAGGGTGTGTTTTATGGCCCAGAATGTGGTCTATATTGGTGAATGCTCAGTGTGAAAAGAATGTGTATCCTGCTAGTTTTTGGTGGGCTATTCTGTAAATAGCAATTAGATCAAACTGCTAGGTGGTGCTATTTGGGTCAATTATGTTCTTACTGATTTTCTGCCTGCTCGATCTATCAATGATTTGAAAGATAGGTGTTGAAGTTATGACTAATAATAGTTGAATTGTCTATTTCACATTAAAGTTCTATCAGTTTTTGCCTCCTGTACTTTAATGCTGTACACTGGATGCATACACATTAAGGATTACTATGTTTTCTAGATAATTACCCCCTTTATCATACACAATGCTACTCTTTAAAAGACCTTGATAATTTTTCTTGTTTTAAAGTGTGCTTTGTCTATAATTATAGGTATAGCTTTCTTTTGTTGCATGCTAGCATGCTATACCTTCCTCTATCCCATTACTTTCAACTTTTCTGACTCTATATTTAAAGTGAGTTTCTTGTATACAAATACTGAATCTTGTTTTTTATTTCTTTTTTTTAAAGATTTTTATTTATTTGACAGACAGAGATCACAAGTAGGCAGAGAGGCAGGCAGAGAGAGAGAGGAGGAAGCAGGCTCCCCGCTGAGCAGAGAGCCTGATGTGGGGCTCGATCCCAGGACCCCGGGATCATGACCTGAGCCGAAGGCAGAGGCTTTAACCCACTGAGCCACCCAGGCGCCCCTGTTTTTTATTTCTAAGCACTCTGACAATCTCTGTCATTTGATTGGTATACTTAGATCATTCACATTTAAAGTGATTATTCATATAGTGAGGTAATATGTCTTATATTTGAAACCATTTTCTCTTTATTATATTTGTTTCTTACTTCTTTTATTTCCCCCTTTTTATGCCTTTTCTTATTCTATGTTATTCCATTTTATCTCTTGTCTTTGCATATCAATTATAGCTCCTTTTTAAAAAACATAGTGATGACTCTGAAAGTACATTTTTAACTAATCTAAGTCCATCATCAAATAAAACTAAGTCACTTCATGGGTGATGACAGTAAGTTACAGAATACTGTTCCTAATTTTATCTCATTTCTTATCTATCATTCATTTATTTTCAGTTTCAGTAAGAGTTCAACTTTTACTTATTATAAAGATGAAAGTCACAGCTTTTACATTCTCTACAAGTTAGTGGATCATCTTTTTTTAAAAAAATCATCTACTGAAATAACTGTTCATGATTTTTTTCAGCTATGGGTCAAAACAATGTCCTTGATTTCAATATCCTTTCATTAGAGCAAGTAGCATGGTGGAAATCATGTGACCGAAATTCTAAGATTTCAAGCCTATCTATCTGTCTATCTATTTACCTATTTATCTACCTAACTCCTTTTAAACAGGAGTTTTAGACAACTATAAATGAAAAAGTTGGGCCATGAACAAAATAATACACTTAAAAGATATAATAATAAGGCTTATATATTTACCCACTATGATTAAGTATTCTATTTTCCTAGTATCTTCAGTTTCACATATATTATTCTCTTTCTAAGCACTAAGTAAGTGCTTAGAAAGTGCTAAGAAAGTGCTAAGTAAGCACTAAGTAAGTGCTTATTCACTTTCTAAGCACTAAGTAAGTATATTAAAAGCATAGAATTCAAAGCCCTTATAGATGTAAATAATTAAAAATTTATGGGTAAAAATAACCAAAATAAAGTTGCACTTAAAATTGTTGATCAACCAGTTATAAGGATAAATACTCACATTTTGTGTTTTAAAAAACATATAAGCCAATCCTCTATAACATTTTTAAAAATTCAGTGCCTTTCTTTTCTTCATTGCATTTATTTTCATGTTTCCTACTGATCAGAAACAAAGGTATTTATACAATGGTTGAAACCCTAAAATTTTTGTTTCCTGCCTGCACAGTATGCCTCAAGAGTTGATAAATACTTTGAGTGAAGATGAACTGATGTCCTACTGAAACACACATGGACTGGGGCACCTTGGCTGAGACTGGCCTCTATGGTTTTTAAAATCTTAAGAAGTTAGGACTCTAAAAGGCACTTTTTCAAAGCTCCAAGCAGTTTTGATTGTTCAGAATGGAAGCCTTCAATTCATCCTGAGTGGAATACCACTGCTAATACCTCCATTTCAGACTAATAGTTCTAGTGTGCTATTTCTGAGTCTGCTTTCTCAGGATTTTTTTTTCTTTTTTGTAGAGAGAAAAAAAAATTGTCTTTCTGTGTATTTAGAATGCATTCTTCCATATACAAACCATGACCAATGTCCAAGCAGAATTTTGGGTGTTTTTCATTTGTCCCGATTTAGCGTACAATGAAAAATACAAGTGGAGAGAACTACAGGCTTAACTCACTCATGCTGGATTTAAAAGTATAAAAAAGGAACTGGCATATTAATGTCTTACACACTGCTAATAAAGAATGGATAATCCAGAAAAGAGTGATTATGGATTATTGGTGCAGATATCATCATCATCATCATCATCATCATCATCATTATTTTATTAACATATAATGTATTATTTGTTTCAGGGGTACAGGTTTGTGAATCATCAGTATTACACAATTCACAGCACTCACCATAGCACATACCCTCCCCAATGTCCATTACCCAGCCACCCTATCCCTCCCCCTCTGCCCCCCGAGCAGCCCTCAGTTTGTTTCATGAGATTAAGAGTCTCTTATGGTTTGTCTCCCTCCCTGGTCCCATCTTGTTTCATTTTCCCCTCACTTCCCCCCACGAATCCCCACCCTGCTTCTCCGATTCCTCATATCTGAGATCATATGATAATTATGATTCTCTGAATGACTTATTTCACTAAGCATAATACCCTCTAGTTCCATCCACATCATTGCAAATGGCAAGATTCTGGGGTTTTTTGATGGCTGCATAGTATTCCTGTGTGTGTGTGTATGTTTGTGTGTGTGGTGGATATTATTGTTTAGACTTAAGCCATAACTAAGTGGGTGGGTAGAAGGTAGAAGATATAGTATATTTCTCTTTAATCATGTACTTACAAGAAGTTGGGCAACTCGCGTCCTACTCTCCAAATTTGTGACTCAATTTACAGCTAATAAGAAAGTTTGGGGATCACCAGCCAGGATTCCTATCTTTAGTAACCATTAGTGGTGCTAACTGATAGCAGTTGAAGAGAAAGGGCAATTCTGAATGATGTGGGAGGCAAATGGTGGGTAAGAAATTCTTCCTGTTACAGATTAACTGAACATGTAATTGTGGGTTCATTTCTGGGTTTTCTATTGTGTTCCACTGATCTATGTATCTGTTTCTGTGCTGGTACCATACTGTATTGATCACTCTAGCTTTGTAATATAACTTGAAGTCGAAGTTTTGATGCCTCCAGATTTGCTTTCCTTTTTCAAGTTTGTTTTTGCTATTTGGGGTCCCTTGTGGTTCCACAAAAATTTTAGGATTGTTTGTTCTAACTGAAAAATTCTGGTATTATTGTGATAAGGGTTACATTAAATGTGTAGATTGCTTTGGGTTATATAGACATTTTAACAATATTTGTTCTTCCAATCCATGGGCATGGAATGTTTTTCCATTTCTTTGTGTTATCTTCAATATCTTGCATCAGGGTTTTATAGTTTTCAGGATACAGGTGTTTTAGCTCTTTGGTTAGGTTTATTCCTAGGCATCTTATGGTTTTTAGTGTAATTGTAAGTGGGATTGTTTTCTTATACTTTCTCTGCTTCATTCTTGGTGTGTGGAAATGCAATAGATTTCTTTATATTGATTTTATATCCTGTGACTTTACTGAATTCATTTATCAGTTCTAGCATTTTTTTGGTGGAGTTT
Source organism: Taxidea taxus jeffersonii (assembly GCA_003697995.1). Taxonomy (NCBI): domain Eukaryota; kingdom Metazoa; phylum Chordata; class Mammalia; order Carnivora; family Mustelidae; genus Taxidea; species Taxidea taxus. The sequence goes on along the minus strand of RCUC01161039.1, from coordinate 13,651 downwards.
TTCAGGTTATCTGTAGAGTATCATGTCATCTGCAAATAGTGAAAGTTTGCATTCTCCCTTGCCACTTTGTGTGCTTTTATTTCTTTTTGTTGTTCAACTGCTATCAATTAATTTTTGACAAACAGGAAAGAAGTCTCTTTAACAAATGGTTTTGGGAAACTGAACAGCAAGATGCAGAAGAATGAAACTGGACAACTTTCTTATACTATACAAAAATAAATTCAAAATGGATTAAAGACCTAAATTTGAGACAAGGAAATATTAAAATTCTTGAGGAGAATGCAGGCAGTAATCTCTTTGACATTGGCTGTAGCAACTTCTTACTAGATAGGTCTTCTGAGATAAGGGAAAAAACAATAATGAACTATTGGGATTTTGTCAAGATAAATAGTGCACAGCAAAGGAAGCAATCAACAAGAATAAAAGGCAACCTGCAGGTTGGGAGAAGATATTTGCAAATGAAATATCTGATAAAGCATTAGTATCCAAAATCTATAAAGAACTTACCAAACTCAACACCCCAAAAACCAAATAATCCAGTTAAAAAATGGACAGAAAGCACAAGCAGAACACTTCTCCAAAGAAGACACACAAATGGCTAATAGACACATGAAAAAATGCTCAACATCACTCAGCATCAGAGGAATACAAATCAAAACTACAATGAGATATCATCTCATACTCGTCAGAATGGCTAAAGTTAATAGCACAAGTAACAACAGGTGTTGGTGAGGATATGAAGAAAGGGGAAACCCTCTTACAGTGTTGATGGAATTACAAACTAGTACAGCCACTCTGGAAAATAGTATGGTGGTTCCTCAGAAAGTTAAAAAAATAGAACTAAGCTGTGACCCAGCAATTGCACTACTAGATATTTACCCAGAGAATACAAAAAGATTCGAAGGGATGCATATACCCCAGTGTTTATTGCAGCATTATCAACAAAAGCTAAATTATGGAAAGAACCCAAAGGCCCATCAACTAGTGAATGGTTAAAGAGGATATGGCTTATGTATTTATACAATGGAATATTACCTGGCCATAAAAGAGAATGAAATCTTTCCATTTGCAACAACATGGATGAATCTAGATAACATACTGCTAAGTGAAATAAGTCACTCAAAGAAAGACAGATACCATATGGTTTCACTCATATGTGGAATTTAAGAAACAAAACAAATGATCATAGGGGAAAAAGAGAGAGGCAAACCAAGAAACAGACTCTTAACTATAGAGAACAAACTGATGGTTACAAGAAGGGAAGTGGGTGGGGCATGGGTTAAATAGATGATGGGGATTAAGGAGTGCACTTGTGACGAGTACATGATATTGTATGTAAGTGTTGAATCGGTAAACTGTGCATCTGAAACTAATATTACACTGGATGTTAACTAACTGGAATTTAAGCAAAAACTTAAAAAAAAGATATGTTTGGAAAACTATGGGTATCAACAGTGATTCTTCTTGACTGGGAGTAATTTTGCCACCTAGGGCAATGATTTGAGATATTTTTGGTTGTCCTAAGTTGGGGTCGGGAGAGAAGGGCTATTGGTATCTAGTGGGTAGAGGCTGAAGATGTTAAATTAAACATCCTATAGTGCACAGGACTATCCTTCACAACAAGGGATTATCTGGCCCAAAATGTCAATAGGTTTGAGGTTTAGAAGCCCTGAACTGTAGATATTCTGAGGGGATTCCTATATGGGCAAGGGTAAGCTTCAAGCCAGTTGTGATTTATATGTTTACAGGAATATATTTTATGTTCAAGGTCTATGTTCTAGTTACAAAGTAGAGCACCTGACCATATGTACATGTATGCATGTGTGCATGCACACACATACACATACATGCCAGAAATAAGCTCTCTTACAATTATCTATCATTGTGGTAATGACCTTCACAAATAATGTCATATACCTAATAGTCCCTCATCATCACTAGAAAAGAAACCAACAAAGCCCAAGTTAAGCTTGTGGGAACAAGGAACTGGACTTCTTTCCTTATGATTTTGTTTGAAGTAAATAAATGCTTCACTTTGCTTTGAAACTTTCTTTTTAAAAATTATTGCTCAAGCCTCAGCTTTATATTCTCATTGTGCCTGAATACTCTGTGTTATTACTATAAATATTGACTTTTAGTGAATGACTATATAATACAATGAAGCCCTCGTTGGACCTTCTGTAAATTGATGATAGGTATTCCTGCAACAGTTCCAGAATTTGAGATAAAACATTCCCCGGAATAGAACCTTCTAATGAAACCCATTCTTCCATGTTCAACAGCAGAAGTAAAGTTTTACTTCCCATGAGTGGTAACTGGAATGGTAGATGTCAGTCTTTACTACCAATTATTTGATCAATTTGACCTATCCGTAAATTAGTTCACTATGGCCTAATTTTAGGAACATTGGAACAGAAATCAAACCTTATGTTCTAATTAATATGCTTATAGTAATGTTAAGATTACTGAAGACATTTTGTAATTATTTAGAAATTAAAAAGAATTCTAGAACTACTAAAAGTCTTCTTTTTACCTCCCTGGTGTGAGATAGCATTTCCAGAAAGAGAAGCCCAAGATGCTATGACTGTTAAGGTAGTTTGAGAGGCCATATTGTGACTCTCCTGGTGGTAAAGAAGCTGTTGTCATGTGACAGGTCTCCCATGGATAACCATTACCTCCTGTCAGTGAGAAATGTGAAGATTAAAAACAGTGTCACCAAACACTGACACCATCCTGTATTTTTTATTTAAGAGCTGCTGAAAGATTTCCCGCTGGCTGATCAAATATGTGAACAGCTGGCTCCTGACCATAATCTGTCACTTGCAGCACATTTCAGACTGCCCATTTAAGAGCAGCATTACATCTCTGGGACCTTCAAGCTAGTCAAAGGGGCAAGAGAACTTATAAGGAAGCACAAAGCTAGTCTAACCCATGGGTAGTCCAAAGCCCATTAAATGGTTTGTGAGTATCAGTATGATGGGTAAACCAGGGACTCATAGATACTCAAAGTTTTTTTTAATAGCATAGATAATAAATCCTGGGATTGGGGTTGGGTCTTTGGGAATCTAAATTCTTTTGGTTGATTAAAAGAGGATTATATGATAGTTTGTTGTTACCTGAATAGCATAAGCAATGGTCTGAAATTTTTGAAATGAATGTCCTAGATATGCTTGCTTATTTATCTAACTGTCTAAGAACATATCATCTCTTTAAGAGATTTATAAATAAAAAAAAGAATGGTTGTTTTATTATTTTTTTATGACCCACAATTAATCCTACTCTCCTCTATCAATCAGTGATTGGAGAGCCAGTTTGGCTGATATCCCTGTAATAGAAAGTCTCATTTGAGTTGATTGATCAGTTGGATAACTTAGATAAAATGCAGTCTGCTTTTATTCATCTTTCTGTTTAATAATGAGCTGTCTGGAATTTCTACTCCTCTGATATATGTTGTATTCTAATAAAAAGCAATCAGCTGCAGAATTTGTTCAATTCTGTGCTCTTCGTTCCTTGATAACATCTAAACTTCCTTGCTTATTTTCGTGCTGTTAAAATACTCTTTTTGGAATCAAGTACTGATATCAGCCTTTTTAAGTGAATATTTTCAAAATATTGGGATTCCATTCTCAGCCAAAATAGGACTGACCCTCTTTGGCTGCTCTCTCAAAGTCAGCCTAGAAAATTGCCATCTACCTTTGCCCAAAATGAGACTGGAAAGGTAGATAAGAGCTCATTTGTGAAATACCTTACTTTGGCAAGACAGAATGCTTGGATCCTGTCCTGTGTGACAATGAGCCAGGTGAAATGTTTAAGAAGGGACTGATACGTAGCATTTCTGGTTGGAGTAAAAAATAGTAAGGATAAAACGAGAAAGCAGCTGTTTGAAGTACCCAATTAAGGCTTTCTCAGTGATTGAAAACACCCTATTTGCAATCACACCCCTGTTTGTCAGTAAAATGTATCAACATTTTTAACTATATGATACCCTTTCTTCCAGCAATAAATGATATTTGAATACAGAACAGGAAAATACTTGGGAACACAAATCTTATGGAAGGCCTATATTCATTAAACATATAGTATCTCTTCTATATTTCACGCAAGTTTAAGTTATCTCACTGATGGAAAAAATGCCTGTTTTTCAGAAGGGCATGAAGGGATACAGACAGGATGAATGAGAAATAAAAGTTTGATCATAACTTTGTATGATCATAATTTAGGATTAAAATTTATGATATCATTAAATACCTGAACATTTGAAAATATTAGTATTGTTGTCTTTCCAACAAAGTTATAGTTTTTTTTTTTTAAGATTTTATTTATTTATTTGACAGACAGAGATCACAAGTAGGCAGAGAGAGAGGAGGAAGCAGGCTCCCTGCGGAGCAGAGAACCAGATGCAGGGCTCCATTCCAGGACCCTGGGATCATGACCTGAGCCGAAGGCAGGGGCTTTAACCCACTGAGCCACCCAGGCACCCATTTATAGGGTTTTTAAAAGCAAACCTCTCATTTTATACTTTGTTTATTCTCTGTAATGCATAAGAATAATCTATGATACACAGAAGATTGTCAGTGATTATTTGATGATTGACAAATTCTTCATTTGCAAATTTTTTGAGCATTAACTCTGGTTCTGTGAGGAATTGAAAAAGGCATAATGTAGCCACTATTCATTCTACAGGTGTTCCACCTGAATCAAACCAAATAGAACTGAGAGACACAAATGTACTTTATGTCCACATAGCATAATAGTAACATCTGTCTTTCTTTTTCTGTCTCTCTCAGGAAAACATGAAGGCTACTCACAATAGCCAAAAACTTAAGAGAGATTGCTGTGGATCTAGTGAAATTGTATATATGTCTTATGCAGTACATTCTTAAATTTCATTAAAAATATATCAATATGCCCACTTAATATTTGAGGAAACATTTGCAATAATATATTCACAAAAGCAGAATTGATAGGAGGATTAGATTCCCTTAAAAATAAACAGAACTGATTTCACGTTAGTAGATCACCATTACTCCTTCCATGTATGCCAAAACAACTCAATACACTGAAATATCTCAAAAGAACAGTTGGGAGAAGCTTCTAGGGGATTGGATGCAATTTTCGTATAGCAGAAGATTTTTATTTACCATCCATCAGAGAAAAGCAAGAACTCTTTGGGCAATTGCTCTTTTTGCCGTTGATACAGAGCTAGAATGTACTTTGTTAAATAAATCTTGGGGGCATTTCAGATCCTCCTTCAAACTATGCTGGAATTTTTGCTCCCTTTCCTAACCATATTGGGTTGTGTAATGGTAACTTTTGAATGAATCGTTATAATACAGAGACATGTCCTACAAATTTGATAATGGTCACCATGAACAGCAGTATGCAATAAGGTTTCCTCAGCAGGGACATATTCTTTCTGGAAGGGAAATTTAATTATCTGGCTTGACTACTGTGTAATTCAAACGCTAGCTTTTGCAGCTTTTTTATACTACACAATGGTGTTAGTGGCAAACAGAAAAGTGATAGTTACTACCCCATAGGCGAACTTAAAGAACTGAACTAACCAGTCCTTTGCTTTTACACAATTTTTGAATTAATATTCAGCTTTTTAGGCATTCCTCTCTCATAAACCATGTATGATAGATTGAAATGGTGGGGACTTGAATTATGTGTTGATCGCATGACACCTTCTTTTTCATGTTCTACTTTTTTGGTAGAGGCACGGAGTCAGAAAGGGAAAATATCATGGAGTCAAATAACAGCATAGAGGGGAAAGACAGACACACTACAAAAACTCCCGACCAATTCCCTGTAAGCAATTACAAAAGTAGTTTGAGTTTCCAAAAAAGAAAGATACTATCTAAATTTAAAGCTTATTGTTATTAATGTGTTAATTAGACTTCTGATCTTTTTTTTTTAAGATTTTATTTATTTAGGGGTGCCTGGGTGGCTCTATTGGTTAAGTGTCTGCCTTCAGCTCGGATCATGATCCCAGGGTCCTGGGATCAAACCCTGTGTGGGCCCCCTGTTCAGCTGGGAGTCTGCTTCTCCCTTTCCCATTCCTCCTTCTTGTGTTCCCTCTCTTGCTGTCTCTCTCTATCTCTCTCAAATAAAGATTTCATTTTATTGAGAGATTTTATCTCTCAAATAAATAAAGATTTTATTTATTTATTTATTTGAGAGAGATAGAGCAGGAGAACACAGGCAGGGGGAGCAGCGGAGGGAGAGGGAGAAGCAGGCCACCCGCTGAGCAGGGAGCCTGATGTGGGGCTGTATACCAGGACCCTGACCTGGGATCATGACCTGAGCCACCCAGGTGCCCTGGCTCTGACTCTTGATTTTAGCTCATGTCGTTATCTAGGGATTGTGAAATTGGGCTCTGCACTCAGCACAGAGTCTGCTTTTCCTTCTCCCTCTGCTCCTTCCTGCACTCACTCTCTCTCTCTCTCCCTAGATAAATAAATAATCTTAAAAAAACCCCCAATAAAACAAAACAAAAACAGGTGGTAATTCAACGGGAGGAGATGATGAGGTGGAAATGGGAATATTGGGGAGAAGTGGAACTGATATCATAGGGAGTGTTTGGTGGATTTGTCTTTGAGATGATCTGTTTACCTGAGCATCTTCGGTTTCTGAGAGCACAAAAAGATTGGAATACTTGAGGTAAGCTTCCTCAATCCATTAAAAATTAGTTGGCTTGATTTTCTGGAATCCTTAGTTGTTAAAGCAAAGGATGTGAACAAATGTGTCATTTTGTACATACGTAGTATTGAGTAATTAAAAAACCCCAATAAGCCTAAAGTTAAAGGACATAGATTCAAGACCCACTACTTGGATTCTGCTCTTTCTGCTAGCTTCATGGCCTTAGAAGCATGTACAAGGCCCACTTAGTTTTGATATACATAAGAAGTGGAGATAGAAGAGTAGGTCCTGTTTCACTCTCTATGTCATTACATGAGATGTATTGATTATATGACATATTTAATTTGAAAATAATTTATAATTTATAAAGATCTAAGAAACATGTGATATTATTATTGTTAGAACTAAAGAAAGAATGGTACCTCATGTGGAATTAAAGCTTTTTGACTCTCAATCTCTTTAGAAAGAATATATATTCTGTGATTTTTTGGTTGAGGGTGCTAATTTATTTACCCTGGCATTTTCTTGTGCACAAATGTCACCCCTCTCCATCCAAAAAAAATATGCTTGCTAGCATTTCTTATAAATCACTTCTTTCTTTAGCTGTTGAAGTGAGCCCAAGAACATGTGTGTGTAAGTCTAGACTATTTTTGATATTGTAAATGATATATAGTCATTGTACTTCTCTGTGTAAAGTAGATAGCAAACGAAGTGTTGTTTAACATAAGTGGCCCCCTATTCTGAGAAAGCTGTTCCCTGAGCCTTCTGATTGAGATCGTCTTTATGGTCAGTTTACAGTGCTAATCTGATCACACCCTCCCTTGCTTTGAAACTTTCATTGAAAGTCATCACCTTCAGAGAATAAAGTCTGGTATTATTTGCATTGCACACAGCTCATAGCTGGAGTTCTTATCTATTAGACTCATCCCCTGCTTCTTACACTTGAGACTTCATTGATATTTTTTTGTAGTTATCCAAGAAAATATTGCCATTTCGTGTGCCTTTGCACATGCTGTTTCCTTTACCAAATGTATTCTTGCTGCTTTGCCTTCATGGGAAAACATACATTTATTCTTCAAGAGCAAGTTCTTCTAGTCTATTAAGTGTTCTTTGCTTTTGCCAGGCAGAGAGTTTCCCTGCCTCCTCTCTGCCACAGTGCGCCTTGTACATGCTTCTGTTATGGCACTACCATTTTGGACAGGTCAAAGAAGAATTTCCTAAGTCTAAGGATGAAACTAAAAGCAGGTGTTTTGCTCCGATTAAAGAGAGAAAGAAGAGAGAGTCACACTATGAGATCAAAACAGAAAGCAAGGAACTCCCACCTCTCACTTCTTGGAAAGGGGGCCAGGTATGGTTTCCCACCACTCCATGCTAATGTTGGACATAATGTTGTTCAGGCGAGACAGAGACTGTTCTTCTCAGCACATACCTATAGATGCAACCACAAAAGTGAGGATAAAGATGTGTCATGCTGTGTTAAGTTGCTCCAGGGAGAGGACCCAGAGGACTCTTTCCTTTCTGAAGCTGAATATAACTGTTGCTCTTACTGGTAGCAGAGAGGGATTTCAGAGATGGGCTATGCATATATGTAGGTAAAACAAGGGTTCTTTTATATCATCAAAAATATCATTCTCTTATGAGTCAGACATAATGTTTATGTCTAAATTCAAATTATTTTATTCTAATTAAATTACACATATATATGTGTGTGTGTGTATATATATATATGTATATATATATATATTTACTTATTTATTTTGGGGGGGCAGGGACAGAGGGAGAGGGAGATTCCTAAGCAGATTCCACCCCAGCATGGAGTCTGATGCGGGGCTCTATCTCGTGACCTTGAGATCATGACCTGAGCCGAAATCAAGATTTGGACAGTTAATCTGAGCCAACCTTAGGTGCTGCACTAATTAAATAATATTTTGATAATGTAGAACCTCTGTAGGCTGTGATTACTCTGGATTAGGAGATCATTTTGTGGCCAGTGGAAACTACCACTTATAATAGCATTTTCTAGGAGGTCCTGGATCTTGCAGGGAAGTTTCCCTTTTGTGGAGGAAATGCAAGTATCTTTATCTCCAGTTAGACTGTGCGTATCCTTTAGTTTAGTTCCTGAAATGCATTCCTGTGATGCCGGCCCTGATGATGATGCTAATTTTCTGACAAGGGAAGTTTCATTTCATTCAAGAATTGGCTTTCTTTCAAATCACAGAGAACTGTGCAATACTTCAGGGAAGTCATTTCAGTACACCTACAGCTTTGCACTGTACGATTGAGAAGAAAGCCAAGTGTGATCAGGGTTAAGTATTCTGCAATCCAGTGAAATCACCTCAAAACTGCACACTCGGAGAGAATGCAGACTCTTCTTCTGACCTCTTAGTTTTTATACTTTTCTTGGCAACAAAGAGTTTTACTGAGAATGAATATATAGTTACACGCCTCCTGAGTTTCTTTGGTAAAAGTGGAGAACTAAGTGTATCCAATTGTTTAAAATAATGATGGATTTCTACATTAAGCAATGACAAGCCCCAAATGGTTTTATTTTCATGTGAATTATTTAGGTTAAATCTCCCAATTTCACCTCCTTGAGAAGGTACACTGGAGAAAGCCCTCCCATAATTTAACCTTGAGAGCTGAGAGCGACTTGAGAAATCTGCCTTCTGCAGTCAGTTACTTGGTTAGACCTCTCTGATTGCATACAATATAGCTGTCTGCCACTGCTTAACATGTCGTATATGGATGTGCACAAAGGATTCCTCTTAAATAAAAGGGGGAGGGATTCCTCTAAGCCAACTAAAACCCTGGTTATTAGCCTGGTAGTACACCCTTAAGGCCAAGGGAGTGAAACAGTTTCTAAAATCCTATTTTTGGAAGGTCAGAAAAATGATTCTTCTATCCTAGATGGAAATTAAGTTGGGTCTATTCTGCTTTGTGGACTCCCTTTTGTGTTTTCATTGGTGTCTCTCATGACTCTCTTGGGCTGTCTTCTATCTGTAAACATACATTTGGAGTGAACTCATCCATTTTCATGGCTTTAATTACCCAGTGAAGATGTCAGCAACCCAGATGTCTCCCTCGGATCAGACTCTTAATATCTATTTTCTTGACATTTCTACTTGGGCATACTACAGGAAACTCATTCTCAGTGTGGTCAAAAGTGAACTTGCTGTGTTTCCCTGATCCTCTTCCAGTGAGTGCTCTCTGCTGGGTTTTCTCTGTCAGGGAATTGAGCCAGCAGCCAGCTGTTGGCCTAGTCAGTCATCAAGAAAAAGAGTCATCCTTCTTCCACATGCTTACACTGTCATCAACTCCTGTCCAGCCTATCTCTTACTTCTTTTGTACCAGTCATTATATTTTCCATCTCTTTTGCCCCACTTTGTTCAGGTTGCTACTGTGCAGACGATGCTCAGTAAGTAAATGAATCTAAATGTATTTACATTGGTAGAGGCTTCAAGCTAATTGATTATTTTAGGTATCGTGTTTTCTGCCCCAGCCCCACCCCCAAGCCCTGATATTGCTTCCAGAACCTAATTTATGTGTCTTTCTGTTTTGGTGTTACTCAGTCTATAATTTGTGTATTTATTGGGAAAACATATGGCTCTTTTAACTTAATTCTACGGGTTTTTGTTTTTGTTTTGTTTTGTTTTGTTTTTGGTGAGGTCTTTGTCTTTGAGAAAGCCGGTCATGTGAATAATACTCTAAATCTATTTTTATTTTAATGGTAAATATGGACACTTAGATTCATCTTTTCTTTTCTTTTTTTAATATTAATACAGTAAACAGAGTGTTTTGTAATAGAGGAATATGAAAAACATGGGTTTTCCGGTTTAATATGGTAGTAAACTAAGACTTTAGCTTAAGTAATTCTCTTTTAAGTACTATCTGTTCTTTGAATGGACAGTCAACTGCCAAACACTCAGATGGTAGAAAAGAGCTCATTTTACTAGCCCAGCTATATGCCTAGTACTTACGTAGGTACAAAATACAATGACTGTGTGCTTTGTCTGTGTTGACATTGGGTTGAAGTTTCTATCAAAAGCAAGAAAAGATTTTTTCTTCCATTGAACTATGTGGGGAATGGAGAGTGAAAGGTCTCTTGACATTTGGCTTCCAATTTACAATTTAAGACTTTTCATTCAAGGAAAAGGAAAATGATCAGTACTAATGGAAACACATCCAGGACAGGTTAAATGCAGGATAAGTTCTAAAGCAAGATCTTTATCAGCCCACATGTCTAGTAGTCTTAAAGTGATGACATCATTCGGAAAGAACATAAAGTCCTAAATTGCCCTTCACAATGTGCTAATCTACCTGCATGTCCTATACCCAAGTATGTCTAATTTTCAAAATAGCAGATCTTCATGAACTGTTAAGTGGAGTATGTAAATCTATTTTCTCTGATTTTACATTCAAAAAAGAAAAAAATTATTAAAATATGTCACTAAGTATTTTTCACTAAAAACAACTTTATTTCAAGAAATGTAGAGATGGATTTAGAGTATTTCCTTGAAATTTGAAAATTTTAGGGTCAATAATCCATATTTTCCCTCTACATTTCTTCTTACAGTGTTCTTTTGGTAGAATTTCAAATTCTTTTGGGTTATATTCGTAATGTTTTTTGATTACCTAATTTTGTTAAATACTCCTTTTCTATCTTTCATTATCTTTAGTAATTCCTCACTATTTCTTTCCTATTCAGTTAGTTGAAGACATTATTTGTAATTTGTCAGAATATGCAGTCTTTAATCTCAGTTATTTTGTTAGGCAGTTATCTGTCTTTTCGATCATTAGCACAGTTTTAGTACTTACATAAAATTTATATATATATATTTATAAATATACATTAATGTACAGATAAATTACATGTTTGTGCTATTATAGAATAGAATTATAGAATAATGCAATATACCATTGATATTTATAAATGTTTATTATATGCATATTTACTTATAGTCATAGAGTAGATATATAAATGGAGAATATAGTATGTAGAATTTTCCAAATTTATTTAGTCACAAGCCTGTCCTACTCCTTTTTTTAGTAGAGAATCTCACAGGAATGGTGTTCTGTGGATTGTGTTTTGGAAAAATGCCATTTATTCATTCATTCTACCAATAAATATTTATATGTCAGTCATTAGGAATAGAACAGAAATTAAAACAGTAGGAAAAAGAATCCTTACCCTCACGGAAGTTATATTTTTGTGGAAGAGACAGTCAATAAGCATAATAACAATGAAAATTGTGAAGTGTATTAGAAGACGACAGGAGCCATGGTGTGAAATAAACCAGGGAGGAGATGTGGAGGACCTGAAATAGGGCTAGAATTTGAAGTAGGTGGTCTTGCAAAGATTCCTGGAAAGAATGATATTTGAACAGAGATTTGAAGGAAGTAGTGGGGGGAATCATGTGATATTTGGGAACTGGGAAATGTTTCCAGTAGGACAAAGAGCAAGTGCAAAGGCCCTGAGGTTGCAGAGTTTTAAAGATTGACAAAGAGGCCAGATGGCATATTAGGGGAGGGATAAATTGCAGAGCTGAAGATTAAGAGATAATGGAGTCAAATTATGTAGATGATTTTAAGCTCCTGGCTATTAGAGGTTTGGGGACATGAAAGTAATGAATTCTGTGACATATTTAATATGGATAACTCTGGCTGCTGAATAGAGAATAGATTATGGTGGGATGGATAGAAGAAAGGAAATGTCTTAAAAATCTTTTAAAGTAATTCAAGCATGAGTTGGTGGTAACTGAGACCAGAGGAGTAACTAATGATGAGCTAGTGAGAAAAGGTCAGATTATATGTATATTTTGATAATAGAGAAAACAGCATTTGCTGAAGGACTGGACATAGGACAAGAAGAGGAGAGGAGATAAAAGGAAGGAGAGGAAAGAAAGGGAAATGGGGAATTGTGTGGGTGGGAGGGAAGGACTAGAGAGGGGAAGAGAGAAATATGCCCAAACAACTAGAAGAATGGGGCTGACCTTAATGGAGATAAGGAAGACTGAGGAGAACAAGTTTAGGTGGTCCTGAGCAAAGAAGATGGGATTTGGGTATGTTATATCTGAAATGTGTATTCCACATCCAAGTGATGATGTTGACTAGGTAGTTGGATATGCCAATCTTGACTTGAGGAGTGGGGTTTCATCCGGAGATAAAATTTCTCCATTCGAAATTACTGTTAAACTATGTCATTTTACACTCTGGCAATGCAGAATGAATTCTTTGGTGAGATACCTTTGGAAGCTTTACTCACATATCTGCTGCCTTGTACACCATACTGGAGAATAATGGGCTGCATGACATTGAACAATTGCTGGACTGATACAGATATTTACAATAGAAACAGAGAACACAATTATGAAGATGTTCTCAATGGAATGTGGTAGAGGCAGTATAGTTAAGCGAATGGAGGGACCTTGATTCAAATCCCAGATCCTCCACTAACTAGTGGTATGGACCCCAATTTTCTCATCCAAAATTACAAGCCATATTATCCTTCTTATAGGATTATTGTGAGTATTAAATTTTACATATACATCTAAGCATACTGTTCATACTGTTCAACAGGCACTCCATAAATTAATTACACAAATTTTGAGGTGTTTCAAAGTGACAAAAAACTAGTAATAGTAATGTTATTAATGTCATGTAATATTATATGCTGGCAATTGTGATGAGTAATGGTGTAAAAACACATCCAGGTGCTTCTATTTTGTAAGTGGTTATGGGTGAGAATGTGTTGACAGAGATGGAATGATGGTTGATGGCTAATTTCTAAATTATTGTCAGTAATTTTTTTCCTTTTACTTACAGATTTCCTTATTTATTTAAACAAGTTATTTTTAAATAGGTAATATGTAACATAAAATAAATATAATAAGTATAGAAAAATATAATGAAGATTAATGAGTCACATTAACTAGACCTCCCACTACCTTCCTTTTATTCTAATGCAGCCATTATTGCCAGTATAATCTATACTCATTTATCACATATTTGT